>CAMXCT020004223.1:577216-864716 GCA_947184155.2 Cladocopium goreaui | reverse complement strand
TGGCCAGCTGGCTCCGCACCCGCCGCTTTAGCGAGCCTACTTTTCGACCCTCCGGAGCCCCAAATCATTGGAAAAACACAGTGTTTCGCGACTTTCCTACCTTTTCGGGCATCTGCATCTTCTTTCTTCTGACTCTTTCTCTTCTCTGATCTTCTCTCTTCTAATCTTTCTCTTCTCTCTGCCTCTGCCCTGCTCTGCTTTTCATCTGTCCATATTGTCGGAAGTTTGACTTCTAAACTTCCTTCGATGATGGGCTGAATAAGTTTCGTTTATGTTTGTATTATCCATTATTTACAAAACATCAAAATACAATACAATACTTTATCATCGGATATGATGGGCTGAACGATTACCAACAGTCAATAGGAATCATATTCATAGTAATAATTACTATAGCCAAAGGTAATAGGGTTAATTATCTATACAAATATTCATAGCAAGTCAGTGCGAGTTTTTTGGGGTTTAGTCTTGGGGATATAATCTACAACTGCTTAGTTTTGGGGTAGCTCAACTATTTTAATTGGCACTAAATGTTCAAAGGTAATGGTTTAGGGATCATAGACTATCAAAAGGGGATAATCATTGGGTGCGGTGCTGTTGGCCTTTTAACTCTCAAGCCATATGAGATATAATCCAACATTGATAAGTACTGCCTTGGTAAATAAATGGATAGAGCCAATTGTGGTAATTACCAACTATCCGTTTCATGGGTATTATCCTACCAATTACCAATTTGGTAATGCCAACACCATTTAATAATTGTAAGTACTACCATTTATCCTAAATATAATTAAATACCATATATAATTATACCATGGTAATACTAATTAAATATACCATTATCAGTTGTTGGTATTATCCTACCAATTATATATGGTAATTACCATTAATGTCACCCATGGTATTACCAGTCACATAATGGGTGACATTTTCATGGTGTTACGAGGTGTCATACCTAGTGGTAACATGTGGTAACATGGGGATCATTGACCGACAATAGTTGAGCGAGATTACCTTGGTGATACAATAAGCTAGCCGGCTTGGGAGGCGTTTCTTGGCACTTGCACCAAAGCCATGCAGAATGACTGGTCGCATGAAGTCAGGCTCTACTTCCATTGCCTGATACATTTTGTCACCTGGCAAGACTTTGATAGTGACGTCACCTGGGAGGATGCTCAGGGCAGTGCTCCTTGTTCATATGCTGGCCACTTGTGGAAATTCGGCTGCTGTCCTTTGTAACCTTCCAGTATGCCTCTCAAATGCCCATGTCTTGGCCAGACTCCAGATGCCGGGACAGGAAAGGTGACCCAGCTAACCATTGGGCAAGGAGAATGCAGGCATGGCACCAATCTGCAGAGACACGCGTCGAATTCAGGGGCTACCTTAAAGACGGGAACCTATTAGTACTACCTTTTGAAAAAGGAAAACCCATGAAAAAAAACAGCAGTTTAGCGCCACCAGAGTTGTATTTGTAGAATTCCTACTTGTGGAATCAACTAAATTATGTATTGTTTGAGATGCCATGTGTCCTGTCCAGAAGACTGTTTGGAACCTATACGTTATCAGCTGCCTTTTTCACAATTATTCTGCCTATCAATTATCGTTACTATGAATAAACATATTTATCAAGTAGTGGCACATTATTCCATCTGCCATACATATATATGTATATATACATAATATGATCACCGACAAGCTGCGATAAATCCGATTGGACTGGATTGGATTCCCATTGATCGTCAAGGACAGCCTCAGCACATCGAGGGCTGCATGGGTCAACCATCTCAAACTACTGTTCCAACCAAAAAATAACACATGTAGTTTATCATGTATATATATACGTATATATATATATATAATAAAATATTATATACATAAGTATACATATACAGTATATATATAAGTATATGTATATAAGTATGTATATATATATGTATAATATATATATAATTCTACAGAGTACAGTGGTGGGGACCTCCCAGTTATGCTTGTTGGTTTGAAACAAAAACATGAACTATAGTTATAGTTAGCATAAACCCAAGAGTCACATTAGGCAAATAAACCAACTGCAGCCGTTGGGGGACCCCATCTTGTAGGCATGTCAGATATTATCATCATGTTCTCCAAGAAAAAATCCAAGAGGGTGCAGTTGGGGTGAAATAAACGGGCAGAACCATGGTAATAACCTCCATAAGCTGTGATACAATACAATGCCCACAACTATGGACCCCGGGAACTTGTTACATCTTGTTTGCTATGGTGTAGATAGCCTTAATATAATCCCCACAACTATGGACCCCGGGAACTTGTTCCAGTTTGCTACGGCTTACTGTAGATGGTCTCTTCGTATATAATTTATCTATCAAAAATTGTAATGTTCCACACATGTTAAATTTAACTTGATGTCAATGACACCAATGCTAGGTCGCTGGTGCGAGATCGCTATTGCATTGTGTGAGGCAATGTCCGCAAAGTCAGTGGCAGGATGTATAGCAGGTAGACAGGATGTTGCAAAATGGAGCCAGTAAAGCTAGGCATATCAAGGCCCTCTTTTGCAGCTTCTTCCAAACACCAAAGTCATACATCATGCATGGTTGAATCGTCAAGCCATTGTGTCCATGGACTGCTTTCAACCAAGGGATTGACTGAAGATCCAAGGTTGATCATGGTGGGCCTTTACGTGTTGCCTACGCGTTGGATGCGACGATGTTGGAAAGAGCCAATGATACCACCTCTTCCAGACCTTGTCATTTCTGGGAGAACCATGTGACAATGTCATGTAGCACCAATGCATGCATGCATAAATAACCAGAAATTACAATAGAATCGTAGAATCTCTATATATCAAACATTCCTCTAAGAAAAGAGAAAAGGGTAGCATTCACTCACCAACCACCAGCCAAAAAAAACGGGTTCCCGTCCCAGCAGCAATTTCGGTAGTTTCTGCAGCCTCTGAATACTGCCAAACTTCGCGATGCAATTTCCGTGCAAATACAATGCCTCGCACGGCCACCGTTGGCAACTGGACAGCTGGACAAGAGCCCGTTAAATCCGAATCCAACTATCCCATGTAGATCCATCTGCTGTGTACATATAACTGGATGAATTAGCACGGCTGACCATAGGTTTCAATCGCTTACCAAAAATGCGGGATGCTCATCCAAGTAGTACCCCAAAATCAATCATAAACCACAAGACTCTAGTGCAAGTAATTAGACGTTGAACGACCTCCCAAAGAATGTACTAGGGTAAACCTTCTCGCTTAAAAGTTGGCATGTCATGACCCATTCAATTAGCTCCACTATAAATCAGTTACTGTTGTGAAATAACACCGGTGTAGAGATCGTCATGATTTCTCTACACACCAGAAAACCGGTAAAATAAAATAAAACAACTTATCTAAGTACAGAGCACCAACTGGTAAGTAATGTACAACCTAATTCCTTTACTGGGATGACAATAATGGTCAGCTTCTAACCCTATTGTACTTGTAAGGTGTAGCAGTAGACAGACCAAAATTGGGCGGAAACGGAAAAATCCCATCCCGAAGCGTCTCCGATGGGTCAGCGCCATTCAGAGATCCACTTCTTGTGGGATTTCAGCCATCAATCGTAATCCTTGTTTGGCTTGTGACAATGACATCAATTTGACATTGCTTTATCAACATTAGAAAACCAAATGTTGATTAAGAAACAATATCATAATTAATGTGACAATTTATGTCATTTTATATCAATTGATCAATGACATTGCTTTACCAACAACATTTAACAACAATAAACAGACGTTTTTTTGGGGGGCCAGCTTGTGGGATACGATGGCAGTCCCCCACAACGTCGGAGGGTCCTTGCCACTTGGAGTTTGTGCTTGGTAGCCTATGGTAAGCTAAGAGTTTGCCAACTGGAAAATCACCATTTTTAGTAGGTCAATCATCCATGAAAAAGCCATCTATAGCATAGCATAGCTGTGTATAGCATACTGGAGTGGGGTTAGAACTGATCAATATTCTGCAGAATCATCATCCACAAGGAGGAACATCACACTGCTTAAGGTAACCATAGGTATAACACATTTATATGCACAATATATATATATATATACTATTTTATTGTATCATATTACTATATTATATTTTATCATATAAAAATATATTATATTATATTAAACCCGATCACTTAAGGAACTTGTGATCACCAGCTCTATCTTTCACATCCAAAATTCCCCCGGCATCCCCTGGCGCAGCTCCGCCTTGAGTTGCACGAATTTCAGCAGCTCAGCATCCACCGAAGACAAACTGTTGAACGAGACGTCCTGGTGAGGTCGCCGACACGAAATCAAGAACAGGTTGACTTCACCATAAGATGAATAAGATGGTTGGCTGGTTGGTGGTTGAGCATACCCCTCTGAAAAATGATGGAGTTCGTCAGTTGGGATGATGAAATTCCCAACATATGAAAAAGTAAAAATGTTCCAAACCACCAACCAGTTGGTATGCCATACTTGGATTTGCTGATTCGGGGTTACCAAAAAATAAAACAATATTCACTTAATCGATTCCCCAGTCATGGTGGATTTTCCATTGGGAAAATAACACATCACCTTAGACAAACCCATGTATACCTTCTGGTAATTTAACATATAGCTATTGAACATTGCCTATTATAGTTGATTTACCGAACTTAAAGATGGTGATTTTCCAGTTCGCTATGTTACAGTTATGGCCCAACCAACAGTTTTGGCCATGGGATGGACTAACTCCTATAACTAGTTGGTTTTATATCATGAAATAAGCCCATAAAAATAACGGTTAGTTGGGCCATAACTGTGGTGAATTCGGATACAACGAACTATAGTATTCGTGGGGTGAATCTGAACCAACTTATGGTGTTGTATGCTCAATGGTGCTGCTATATTTACCAGTATTTACCTATAGATGACTGGTAATTTTGGGGGTAGAGGTGAAATCCCCAACATGCAACCGTAACAAAAATGATCCTGGCAGGAAGTTCCCACCGTAAACCCCCAAAAGATAAAACCGAACAAACCATCAGTATTGTAGCTTTGACTTGTCTTAATTTGGGGTCATACATACATACATGCATGCAGGCATGCATACATTACATTACATTACATTACAATACATTACATTACATTACGTTACATGACATTACATTACATTACATACATATATATATATAATTATATATATATATACCCTATGGATCCATGGCCACTGTCTGAGAAGGTGCTTAACCCTCCAAATTATAGGAAATTATACCCCAAACACTTCCTAAGAAGGTACTTGGATCCATAGGGATATATAAACTCGATCATCCAAAGCTTAGCGGCTTAGCGCTTCACTCGATCATCCACTTTGTCCAGCGCTTCACTCGATCATCCAAAGCTTAGCGGCTTAGCGCTTCACTCGATCATCCACTTTGTCCAGCGCTTCACTCGATCATCCAAAGCTTAGCGGCTTAGCGCTTCACTCGATCATCCAAGTTGCCATACCTACGGTGCTGATGGACTTGGGTGGGCGGTTGTGAGCCACTTGGTGTAAGCAAGCGACGATGCCTTCCACATCCCGGGCGGCCACCATTCGCTTCAAGCGAAGGGTGTGTCTAAAAGTCCCTCTGGATAGACGTGGAAAGCCCAAAAACCATGGGGAATCCCGCCAAGGCTATGGCTGGATAGGAGTATCACAATTGAAAAATTTCCATTGAAATGGCTCTAGTTATAGTGTATCACCATTAAACTGGCTATCTATTGTATTAATATATACTATAAGTATATATATATATATATCATATTATATATCACTATAGTACCATTAGAATGGCCTAATCCCTCCGGTGTCAAACGTGACGGGTTGGTTTCTATCTCCACACTGTTTATGGAGGTTTCATTCGCTGGATTTGCCATTGCCAGGTTTGATCAGAGGCTACCCATTTTGGGAAATACCTGGCTTTTTTCCGTGTGCATATAAAGATAATACCCTAAACACTGGGAAGAGCCAGTAAAAATGGGTCCCAATGTGGAAAAATCCAGATGTTTTGGGGAAATTCCAGTTCGTGCATCATCAAACAGAGCCAGATGGCAATTCTCCATCCAGGATTTAAGATTTCAGCTGTAAAGATCCATACGCCATACTACAATGTGCCCCCCCCAGTGATGTAAGTTGGTTTATAAGCCCCAGTAACTATAGTTATTTGCATACCATAAACCATAGTGAAATTGGAGTTATAAACCAACTTAGCTATCTTGGGGGCCTCACATTGTATGCAATGCAAATCCTGGTGGGGCCTTCTGGTTGTAACTGGGAGTAAATCCGAATTTTATCTAAAAAGATATGATATGATATCTGATTGGTGGTATACCTACCCCTCTGAAAAATGATGGAGTTCGTCAGTTGGGATGACGACATTCCCAACTGAATGGAAAGTCATGATCCATTCCATGGTTCCAGTCACCACCAACCAGATATCATCCCCTTGGAGAAGTTGGTTTATCTCCAGATAGTAAACCATCAATCATCAACCCCAAGCATAAACCTCCACTCAGTGATTGTTTATCAACACAAAACACTGTTTGTAAACTTATAGTTCTAATTTATAATCTTTATAAACCATGCAATTAAGATTCATCAAGATCCATTACCCTCTGGTAAACCAACAGTTCGCTATTGAACATGGCCATAGAAATAGTGGATTTACCCATTAAAAATGGTGATTTTCCATAGTTACGTTAGTTTACCAGAGGGCCAGAGGGTAAGTATCAGTGATTATTTGTATATCATTATCTTGGATTTGCTGATTCGGGGTTCTCCCCCCCAAAAAAATCTTCACTTACTCGATTCCAGAGTCATGGTGGATTTTCCATTGGACAAAGCTGTGACCCGCCCCGCTCAAACCGCTCCAGCCACTGGAGGTTCTGCAAGGGCGAGTACATGGCACTTTCAAGCGCTGCCTCTAAGCCATTCCTCGGATCCCCGTGGTTGGCGTGTTCCGCACGGATTTCATCTGGTGGTTGAGCCCTAGCCCTCTGAAAAATGATGGACTGAAAGTCAGTTGGGATGATTGTTCCATTCCCAACTTTTTATGGGAAAAAAACATGTTCCAAACCACCAGATAAACCATACCCGGTCGCACTCATGATTCAAGTTTGAGGATCGATGCGGCTTCACCTGATGCACGGCCCCCCATGCGACCAGAACATTCGCTGTGTCAGATTGTCATACTTGGGGGGTTCCATAAATAGGGCTACCCCCAAATCATCCATATTTACATTGGATTTTTCGTTGTAAACCATCCAGTTTGGGAAACCCCCCATTTATGGAAACACTCAATTTTGTATACCCAATGTGAGTAGAACCAATGGGGTTCTAACGACTTTTCAGGTCAGGAATTTGCTTGGAGGATCATCCGATCATCCCGCGGATCAACAACGTGGTTTATATGTTATAATAAGCCTAGGTTTTTGCGGGGCAACATCCCATTTGTTAACTGGTTGGTGGTTGAGCCTACCCCTCTGAAAAATGATGGACTTCGTCAGTTGGGATGATTGTTCCATTCCCAACTTTTTATGGAAAGTCATAAAATTCCATGGTTCCAGTCACCACCAACCAGTGTTATAACTTATGTCTAAGGTTACTAACCAGTTATGCCTAGGATGATCCAAACCCGGTTCCAAACTAGTGGGTCTCATCAGGGCTTTGTATCATCCCCTTCCAAATCCCTTGGGCCAACAAGGATAAAATATACCTATATATAGACCTTCCAAAGTTCAATAATGTCTGTTCTTTTGGGCCAGGTATATGTTCAATTATCAATGCCACTAACCAACAAGGGATGTCAAACGCCACTGACCCAAAACGTTTCAGGTCGTAGCGTCAACGTTTCCAACATGTTGTTGTTGAGCTTCACCTGCCAACAAAAACGTGGAATTCCGAGCTTTCGTGACGTGGTGGAATTGTTTTTTTCGTGGAATTGGGTCCGTTGTGGATTTATAAAACAGAGGAAACAACATCGGAAAACATGTGCAATTCAGGATTCATCTGGATGGAAATAAGACCTATATTTCCTGACCATGATGCACAATTGCAGTATAGTATACCCAGATACTCCATGTATGGAATATTTACCTACCAATTTGTTCATTTTTGGGGTAAATGTAGGTAAATATTCCATACATGGAGCATCTGGGATATCATTCATGTAGATTTCTCATGATGCGTCTATATAATATATAATCGAATATGATGTGTCCAAGCAGTTGAAAGGGATGACATTTGGGGTAAGCAACGGGGTGTTCTTTGAGTCACCTGAAGTGCATGATGATGCATGACAACTTGGGGCAATGAAACAGGTGCTTATTATTTGGGCTTGTTACACCACAAAAAGCACAACATACCACAACAAAAATTAATTAATGTGGTTAAAGCAATAATAAACCATCCCCCAGTCACCAAAAATAGTTGGTATGTTTACCTTTCCCAGTCATGGGTGGTTTATGGCATTGAATCCCCACAGCGGTCAGCAGTGCTGGTGGGGGGCCAGTCATTCTGCATGGCTGGCTGCTTGCTGACCCAAGAAACCTTGCAAAAATCAGACATCTGCTGAACATCTTGGAAGAGCCTCTGCATCACGTGACATCCTGAGCCTCTATATATATATAGATATACATATATATATAATATACTGTATATATATATATGTATATATAGAGGCTTGAAAACAACAAGCAGAAGCTTCTCAGTTTTCGGAAGCCTTCCAGTTGCTGCACGAAGCTCTCCAAACGCGCAATCAGTGCCAGGCACAAGCACTGCTTGTGTCGCCAATCCGTTCATCAAACAGTGCGTTCGCAAATCTGAAACAACGCCGTAACGCAAGCCGGGTAACGAGCTGAATGCTGTGTAGGCCATCACGGAAAGAACCTACAGTAAATATGGTTAGACAATTTGACAACGAGCATTTTCTACATATATTCCCACTTCTAGGGTTTTATGTTTGGTTTCAACTTTCTCAAGCAGAAAGAGTACCTCGCAGAAAAGAATACCAGTCCAATATTGTTGAAGCAATCGCCAATCAGGTAGAACATTATAGAATATGTTGAATAGACTAAGCATCACTGAGAATGGAATTAGGCCCCTCCGCATCAAGATTCTATGGTCCGATTTTTCCGGGGAAGTCTGCGGTGTTTTCTTGTCATATGTTTGCACCATACTATTGGTTCCTTGTTATTCTTTTAAACGGAAGCTGGAAGTATGATCCCACATATGAAGCTCCCCATTTACGGAACGTATTTAACAAACTGCCCATGTTTAAAATTCGGAAACAGAATCGTGTCCCAGAACCCCAAAATCTCCCACCAAAATTGTGTCCTGACATCTTGGACACCATATCGGAAAAGGTCATCTAAGATATCTACATTCATACATTTGTTTGTGCAGTTCCAGTTATGATTGGATAATATATATATATAACATATATAGTTATATAAATTGTCAACCATAGCTATAGGCCCCATATCCCAAAAAATGCGGGTTTGGTTCACCATGGGCGCCACAGGCCGACGTAACCGAGTTGGCCGTCCCGAGGTATGCCGAATCCCCCAAGACGAGGCCGTCTTGAACACCCTGACGGTCACAACCTTCCCATCAAAGATCTTGCCGAAAATAGCTGAAACTTGGCACCATTTGGGCAGGGGATGATTCCCCTGCAAAAATTAACATCATTCCATGCATTCCATTCTGGTTGGTGGTGCAATTTCACCATCTTGAAAAATCATGGAGTTCGTCAATGGGAAGGATGACATCCCATATATGAAATGGAAAATAAAGGTAATGTTCCAAACCACCAACCAGTATATATATACTATGAGTATAAGTGGACTACATAACCTATAGGTAGACTTATATCCAAACCACCAACCAGCATTGATTGGATGATTATGGGGTCTCCCATCTTCATCCCGGTGGTCATCATTAAGGTCGAACCAACATGAAAGTCTCAGTTGGAGTAGTTGGCATACGAATTAGAACCACAATGATATGTCAACGAAGACCTACACAAAGGTGGTCAATACCCAGAAGAAAACAATATTACCCTCTGGTAAACTAACATAACAATGGAAAATCACAATGTTCAATGGGTAGATCAACTATAACTGGTCATTTTCAATAGCTCTGTTAGTTTACCAGAGGGTATTTCGCTTTTTTGGGGCTCATCCTATGATTGAAAATACAACACCCCCAATCGAGATTTCATCCCCGTTTGCGCCCAGTGACACAGGTGGTGATTTTGCGAATCACCACTTTGCGGTCCCTGCGTCAGAGTGGCGTCTCAGGATGGTTTACCATGGCAAACACCATCATTTTCTCCTATTTTCGGACAAGCAAAAAGAATTTTACATGCTTTTACCATAATTTTACCATAATTTTCTCCTATTTAGGATGATTGCGGATCTATTAAAAGGATAATTCTCAGAGGAATATTTGCAGGAAACAATTGTGACCAGCCACACCTGGGAACTTGTTCAACTTGTTCAATGCTTGGGATGGTTCCTCTAAAACAAGCCTAAAAAATGGAACAACATACTAACCACATATCATATGTGTTTTTTGTGGTGGTTTCCTAAAATAGGGCTACCCCCAAATCATCCATTTTGGATTGGGATTTTCCATTATAAACCATCTATTTTGGGGTACCACCATTTATGGAAACCCCCATATATATATATGTAAATATTATGCAATCGAAATAGAATTGAATCATATCAACTCGAGATTAATAACCCTTGGTTTCATGAGAAGGTTTTAGTTTGAACAACGGATTATTATCATCAAACATAATTCAAAATATCTTACAGTTTGAGAGTAATCTATCCTATTCAATCCGGAATCGACAACAACTCCATCACATTCTACGGAGTATTTTTGCACATTGGTCAGCCTGGTCTTTGTGACCCATAGTTAGCTAAACTGGAAAATAGTTGGGGTTTGCACACGTTTCTGGTTATTGTACTTATATAACAATTTAAATTAGTTATTAATTAATATGGTAATTGACTAAGTTAACCTGGATTTATGGTGGATATATCGTTAAATTAGATGAATCTAGACACCCCAAATAACTTTGTGGTCCCACCTTGTAGAAGTGTAGTAAGGTGCATTGCTTAGCCATGATTCCATAGTCCCCTCTAAGTGACGTTCCAAACTTTTTTGAACCCTGGCAGTGATCTACACTCTTCAAGCCTTTCCAGAACAGTTTCTTTTTCGTTGAATCTTGATCTAAAATCAAAAAATCACAAGGTCTTTGTTCTTAAATCATCTAAATTCATCCAAAATCATGTGCAATCATCTAAAATCATCTAAAATCATCTAAAATCTCTAAAATCTCTAAAATCCTCAGGCCACACATCGAAAATCAGTTATCCCTTGCTATCCCCATGTTGTCTCGAACAAATCTCCGAGACTCCGGACAGACCGCTGGAGTTATTCCCAGCCGTAGTCTCCTCGTGTTTTCGATTTGTGGATTCAACCAATTGGTGCAGGACTAAGGTGAAAACATATTAAAAATGGGCTGAAAAGCCATGAAAAATGGTGATTTCATAGGGATCAATGGGGATGAAAAGTGGTGATTCCAATCAATGGGAGATCTTCAGGATCCTAAAATGGAGGTACGTAAACGTACCATATTTTTGGCCATCTTTTGTGGGGATATTGAAATTTAGGCCTAAAATATAGGCCAAACATATATGGAATCGGTACCTCCAATAATTCGGTTCCTATTGCATGGCCATTGATTCCAATGGTGATTCCAATGGAGATCCAACCAGACTTTCTGCAAGGTGATTTCACTGGACAGTTACGTCCAACTAACGAAAGGGTGGAGTTGACGGGGATTTCACCTTGAAAACTATTCATGATACACAACCTACAATGTGAGGCCCCCAAGATAGCTAAGTTGGTTTATAACTCCAATAACTATGGTTTATGGTACTTATAACTACAGTTACTGGGGCTTATAAACCAACTTATAACTGGGGGGCCTCACATTGTAATAATGTTGATAAAAATAATTAAATTAATTATTACTCTTACTCTTGTTCACTAATAATGCACCTTATGCCTCTTTTTCTCTGATTAAAGAAAATTTTGTGTTTTTGCAACTAACCCAGCCGACTCAGCAGGTGACGAGAGAATTTTTGTTGGTTTATGACCACCATTTTCATGAGTTCGATGAACCAAAAACCACCGTTAATGAGTTCGATCTACCCTCTGGCAATTTAACATAGCTATTGAAAATTGTGATTTATAGTGGATTTTCCCATTGAAAATGGTGATTTTCCATGGTTATGTTAGTTTACCAGAGGGTACCATAAACCCAAACATGAAAAACAATCGGGAGTTGTGTAGATCCCAACAAGACGCGACAACTCGTGACTTCAGGGCACCACCGACTGTACTCCTGACATTTCCCGTCTGACTATCCCAAGATTATTCCTATATGAAAAACAAGGTTGAACCATACAAGTAGAACATTTAACATAGACCCGGGCAAGCCGGCGGCGGAAGTTTCCCAAACATAAATGACCTATAGTTCAAAGACACCCTGTCCTGACCGTGTCCTTCCCTCGACAACCGTTTGATTTTTTCAGCGAGAGACGAAGCAAAGTCTTCACACTCCACACTTCACACTGCACTCTTCGCACTCCAAACTTCAAACTTCACACTCCACACTTCACACTTCACACTTCACACTTCTCACTTCTCACTGCTTCCTTCGCACTCCAAACCTCACACTTCACACTTCACACTTCACACTGCGCTCTTCGCACTCCAAACTGAAACTTCACACTCCACACTTCACACTCCACACTTCACACTTCAGACTTCACACTTCTCACTGCTTCCTTCACACTCCAAACCTCACACTTCACACTTCACACTGCGCTCTTCGCACTCCAAACTTAAACTTCACACTCCACACTTCTCACTTCCCACTGCTTCCTTCACACTGCACACTTCACACTGCACTCTTCACGCCCCACACTTCACACTGCTCTAAACCTACGTGCAACAAAAAAACACTAGCGCCCAAAATGGAGAAAATCTTCTAACAAATCCATTTCGCAGCCTTCATGCAGCCAGTCCAAGACGATGTACGAGATCCAGCTGCAAAAGACATTACGCATGCAGCCAAAGCAAGAAGCAACCTTGACGCAGCCATTCCAATGCGATCTGCAGAGACTGAGTTGCAAAACACAAGAGAACTACGCGCAACGGCGTCGGAAATTGTAGCTCCAAAATCGGGTCTCGACGCCAGAGCGAAAAAAAACGATTTTGAAGCACTTTTTAAAAGGATTTTTAGAAGGAAAATCACTAGCGCCAAAATGGAGAAAATCTGCTAACAAATCCATTTCGCAGCCTTCATGCAGCCACTCCAAGACGATTTACGAGATCCAGCTGCAAAAGACATTACGCATGCAGCCAAAGCAAGAAGCAACCTTGACGCAGCCATTCCAATGCGATCTGCGGAGACTGAGTTGCAAAACACAAGAGAACTACGCGCAATGGCGTCGGAAATTGTAGCTTCAAAACCGGATCTCGACGCCAGAGCGAAAAAAAGACGATTTTGAAGCACTTTTTAAAAGGATTTTTAGAAGGAAAATCACCAGCGCCAAAATGGAGAAAATCTGCTGACAAATCGCTGTCGCAGCCTTCATGCAGCCACTCCAATACGATTTACGAAGTCCAGCTGCAAAAGACAATAGTATTACGCATGCAGCCAAAGCAAGAAGCAACCTTGACGCAGCCATTCCAATGCGATCTGCGGAGACTGAGTTGCAAAACACAAGAGAACTACGCGCAATGGCATCGGAAATTGTAGCTCCAAAACCGGGATCTCGACACCATAGCGAAAAAAAGACGATTTTGAAGCACTTTTTAAAAGGATTTTTAGAAGGAAAATCACTAGCGCCAAAATGGAGAAAATCTGCTAACAAATCACTGTCGCAGCCTTCATGCAGCCACTCCAATACGATTTACGAAGTCCAGCTGCAAAAGACAATAGTATTACGCATGCAGCCACAGCATGAAGCAACCTTCACGCAGCCATTACAATGCGATCTGTGGAGACTGAGTTGCAAAGCACAATAGAACTACGCGCAACGGCGTCGGAAATTGTAGCTCCAAAACCGGGATCTCGACGCCAGAGCGAAAAAAGACGATTTTGAAGCACTTTTTAAAAGGATTTTTAAAAGGAAAATCGCTAGCGCCAAAGTGGAGAAAATCTGCTAACAAATCCATTTCGCAGCCTTCATGCAGCCACTCCAAAACGATTTACGAAGTCCAGCCGCAAAAGACAATAGTATTACGCATACAGCCAAAGCAGGAAGCAACCTTGACGCAGCGACTACCATGCGATCTGCAGCGACTGAGTTGCAAAACACAATAGAACTACGCGCAACGGCGTCGGAATTTGTAGCTTCAAAACCGGATCTTGATGCCAGAGCGAAAAAAAGGCGATTTTGAAGCATTTTTTAAAAGAATTTTTAGAAGGAAAATCACTAGCGCCAAAATGGAGAAAAAAACGTAATTCGTGCGAGACTTCCTTCAAAACTCCATCGGCAACTCATCCACCAGCACCACTTGCAATCCCATTTACATTGCGGGAACGATCCTACAGTTGCAAATCACAATGGAATTCTGTCGACCGCACATGCACGAAAAACACTTGAAACCCCATTTACAATGCGGAACCGATCCGAGAATGATCCGAGAATGATCCGAGCATGATCCGCCCATGATCCGAGCATGATCCGACCACACACGAGACCGTCTCGCACCCGTCGCACCGCAGAGGTAGATCATCGACGTTCGGGGACGGACTTTGTATGGAAAAACATAGAGTTTCGTGCATCTGCTATCTCTCAAAAACGCATTTCGTGCGAGACTTCCTCCAAAACTCCATCGGCAACTCCTCCACCAGCACCACTTGCAATCCCATTTACAGTGAGGGACCGATCCTAGAGTTGCAAATCACAATGGAATTCCATCGGCAACTCCTCCACCAGCACTACTTGCAATCCCATTTACAGTGAGGGAACGATCCTATTCTTTGCACCCGCCGGGAACTTATGGAACTTATAAGTTAGTTAGGGAAGTTATATGGAAGTTATGTTGAGGGTTTCAAAACGTCTGAAATAACTTCAAAATAACTTTATTAACTTCCGTAGGTTGTTTTTTTGCAAAATTCTCGTTCAGCATGTTTTCTACAGATTTCATGCATTTTCGACATGGCTTGTGAAATATCTTGAGGATTTGTTCTGTTTATATGCTTTCACAGAATTTCTTAAGATTTTACCTTTTTCTCTGCCGCGTTCGCGGGAGTTATTGCAAGAGCCACAACGTAGTGTTGTCGTGGCGAACATACATGCATTGGGAGCAATTCGAATTAGTTGCGTCAGTGACGGGGAGCAGCGCTTGACTGCCTTGTCCTGACCCTGTCCGCATCCACTGCGTTCGGCCAGGATGGTTTTGGTCACCAACGGGTTGAAGCATGTTCACCAGGAGGAAAAAGGTATCTCCAGCCTGAACTGCGCTCAGAACCTCCATGGCCTTGCGTTTTGGCAGCAAGAAAAATTGTCCTTTGCCATAGCGGATCCCACGATGTTCCAATGCAGAAGCCACTTGCACCGGCTTGCAGGATCCCATCAACTTGGACAGCGCGCAGCTGCTCGACGCAGAGCCTTGCAACTGCGTTCCCAACTTACTGACACTTTGAGGCGTTGCTAGTTCCATCGACACCAACTCTAGCAAAGCGGAGCGAGCGAAATTGGCTTTGCCAGGTTGATTTAGCTTTCCATTGCAAATGGATTTGAAGTGTCTGTGCTTACGCTCACAGACAAATGCGTCGAATGGCCGACCACGTTCTTGCATCTGCTCTGCGAGATGCAAAGAATAGTGTAGCTTCGGGCGACACGCGCCAGTCGAATATGCATCCACGAATCGATGCATGTGTTCCCGCTGGAGAAACACCAATCGGCTCGCAGCCGTCAAGCTGTCTTTGCATGCTTTTATGCAAAGCACCACTGCATGCAAACCTCGCAGGGAATCCAGCGCTGACTCAATGTCTGGATACCTGCCGCGCAACATGTCTTCACCATAGGCGATGCAAAGCGGCAGAACCTCCAAGCAGGCTTGCGCGTCACCTCGAAAATCCTGGTCGAGACGCCACAACTTGGGGGTAAAATGCAAATCCGCGCGCGGCGGATCAATTTGACCTCCTTTCAGTGGCGCCCATGCGATGCGCATGTACGAAGACATGTGTTCCACGGTGACTCCCGCTATTTGGTGGGCACGGGAGAACCACAGGCCCAACTCTTGAGCCACGAGCCCATTTGAAAACAAGTGGTGCATAGAGTCAAATTGGACATGTTCTAGACTAAAGAATCCCCGCAAGTTCCGCTGTGTCAACGGAGATGCTGCAAGGGACGAAAGTTTGAAGCCTAAAAGCACCTCCGTCTCTTCCCGTTTTTTCCGGGTCGGTTGTCTCTGTAAGATGTCGAATATCTCATCCACATCTCTTTGAGTTTGCCGCACAAACTTGCCCGGATCCGAGCAGCTTACGTCGACATGCGACGGAACACCCTCTGCGCGCTGTAACATCAAGACATTGCTACATTTAATGCAAGGTTTGAAGCCCGAGGCCCCTTTGCACCCCAACGCAGATCGGATCCCCTCGTGATCTGATAACAGTACAATGTGCGGGATCAGCAGCAGCTCAAACGCTGCACCGATCCTCACTGGCAAACCGTGCTGCGTCTCTTCCTTGTAATGCGACAACAAAGACGTCAAGACGGAGGCAAAACCTCCTCTGCACGTCTCATTGTCAGCAGCTTTGATGACGCTCAATGTCATCCACAGAGATTCCAAATGCAGGAACTCGAAGTTCAAGAACGCAGCATACACCAATGTGCTTTTACGGCTCGCAGGAGCCGCCAGCACATTGCCTCCATGCGTATCATCCGCATAGATGATCAAGGGTTGCTGAGCGCCAGACTTGTCGTACATGCGCTGCATGCACGCCGCGAACAGAGGACACACCTCTGTTTTTGCCTGAATGAGCGCTTCTAAAGACATGCAATGAATTGGCAATGGCGGCCCATCTCTGGCCACCATGATCTGCCGCAGGCAAGGAAGAGCCAAGGGATGCGCATGCTCTAATCGCTTGCACGTGCTCCCGCCTTCCTCATTGTCATGCAGCAAGGCGACGACCTGACGACATTCAGATTGCGTCAAAGAGGGTATTTGACGCAAGGCCGTGAACTGATCCTTGGGAGTATCCAACGGATCAAGCTTTCTCCGTTTCATCTCACGGCGCCCTTTCGACCCAATCCCCTAGCCAAAACGGCTGCAGACACAACATCATATTACCGTGACAGAACATGAGAGGTTGAGACTTCAGAATGTTTTTGGGGGAAGGCTTACGTGTGTTTTGTGACTCTTAGCGTTTTGACATCTTTGTTTCTTCCGTTTTGCCTATATATCCGTTTAGGAACACACTTTGATTATTCTATTTTACCCCATACACCTTCACTGAGAAGCGGCAGATCCTTTTTTTCGGGCAGACCACAGATCGATGTCCAGGACTACACGGCAGCAAGGGCCGCGAAGCCGGCGACACACCAGCAGGAGTTTTCGTGCTTTGTCACAACCTCTTACGTCAAAACAATCTGACATAGACCCGCGCAAGGCAGCCAGATCTACGCAATGAGGTCAAAAGCAGCCGCAAAGGAGATTATCGACCTCCGCGCAGGAGGTGAATTTACCGCCAGAGAATTCTCTTCCGGCCACACCTCGTGGAAAGCCACGAGATATATCCATATCAGTCGCCCTTGGGCGTGCTTTTGCCACGCAGGCGTTTCGATTTGTTGTCGTCTTCACCAGCTGCCGCAGCGGCTCGCTTCTTCGGCTCCGCCTTCGCCTTGGCCGCTTTCTTTGGAAAGCTTTGCTTCAAGGCCTTTTGCGCTTCATTGCTTTGCTTCAAAAAACACTTGATCTCCTCGCCATCGAATGGCAGCGGGGCCAATGCCTCGGCTTTCTCCTGCTGGTCCTCCTTTCCACGGAGCACCTGCTGACGGTTCACTGCCTCGCGAGCAGCCTCACGCCAGCTGTTTGCCTTCGCGAACTGTTCCTTGCACATCGCCAAGGCAGCCGCATCCTTCTCTGCTGCTTCCTCCCCCTTGCTGATGCATTTCTGCAAGGACGTCTCCAAGGAGGTCAAGGGCCCCAATGCCTTCGCTGCCGCGCTTGCCACACGATCATTCTTCTGCAAAGTCTTCTTCGTCGCCGCTGCCTCCTGTCTCGCAGCCTTCGCTTCAGACTTTGCACCCTTGTCATCGCCTTCCGGCGCCGCAGGCACATCGAGGCCTTCTTCGGTCTTGCGTTTCTTCTGGCTGGCCAAACGCTCCTTCTCTAAGATGCGGGCTTCGACTTTTTGATACGCTTCCTCCCAGGATAAGGTGCGGACTGGTACCTTGTAGATGTCGCATCCGTACTCCGCACTGTACTCACACGGAAACTTCTTAATGACCTCCTCCGGCCATCCTTGCACCGTGTACACGGACAGTGGGAGCTCCTGCAACGAGACCGTGGCGCTGAACTTGGATATATGCTCTTCCGTCAAACGGGAAAGCATCCCAGCGCGAATGGTCTTCCAAGTCAGGCTGCCACCATCGGTCTTCTGCGCGTCCCGCAAAGACCGGAAAAAGGCCACAGAATCTTCTGCAGAAAAATTCTGCACATCCTCTGTGTCACCCAAATTTCGCCTGATGGTATTTTGCACGTTATGACACCCCTGGCACAGAAAGTGTCGTCCGTGCACCCTCCCCGCACTCAGCGGGTACCTATAGCCACACGCCTTGCAAGCGTGATTGGCCTCATCAGGCACCTCTACCATCGCCATGGCAGTCCAAGCGAGAGGACGCGTCGGACCCGGAAATGGCTGCGGTCGCAAAAAGCTGGAGCCTGCAACAGCACAACGGTCAGCAAGCAAGTTACCCCCAAAAGTGAAAAAAAAAGACATCAGCCATTTAACCGCCCTCATCTCGCACTCAACCGGACATGCAACTGACAGTGTGCTCCGCACTCATCCGCATGCATCTTCCTTCCAATTTGGCCATGAAATCTTCCCGCATTCATCCGCACGCGACCTTTTTCTACTGCCGGCCACGATATTCTCCTGGTTTCGCACGCATCCGCACGCAAAGTCCAAAACGTGCCCTGATAGCCGCACTCATCCGCACGAGTCCGCACTCAGCGGCGTCCGGAGAGAATCTAGGCCACTTCCGCCTCCAGGGACGATGGCGCCGCTGTCCAATCCCTGCGCAGCATCTGCCCCGCCACAGAGAGGGACTCCTGCGCGATGTGGATCCAGCTGTGACATCGCAACATGAGGCCATCGTTGGGCACAGCCGTCTGGAAGAAACGCAGATACGTGGCAGCCTTGCCAAACTCTTGCGCATTTTCTTCCGGTTGCATGCCCATGTCGGCCCAGGCCGTCTCCGATCGAGGCGGCACGTAGCAAGGAATATACAGCGTCCTGCCACTCTCCCCTTCCACACCTGAGAGCATCTCCCACGTGTGGGACGCGGAAATCGAGAGGAGGTCTGCGAGACGGTACAAAACCGTCCGCTTCTCCTCAGCCAAGTGCGGATTCTGCGTCGCAGCAATGCATGCGTTCAAAACGCAGCGCCAATCTATGCTGTCTTCTAGACGCTCCGCACAGCTGTGTAACGTCACGCAGACGTCTTCGAGAACATAGAAATCACCCGAGTCCGGCACCGTCGGGCTGGACATGCCAAGAGGCAAAGTTCAGCTACTCCCTGTGGACCCAAATGGCTGCGGCCGCAATTTGCGTTACCATGTGAGACCCCCTTGCAGTGACCCTGCCCGGAAAACCTTCTCTAAACCTGTTGCCTGCATGGATGCACCAGCCCCAGAACCCCAGCATCTTTTTTGACGTGACACGCCGGGTAACAGTCCAACAGGCTGGTCCATATAAGAAGGCCTTTTGTAGCCATCTGTGCAGACGGACACATTTGGGTCTGTCAGAAGAGAAGCAACAGCTTGGAACAGTAGATGGTGATATTTGTTTGCAGACAGTCTTTTGAAGCATGATTTTATGTGCCGAATGACAGACCCAAGTCCTTCAACGGCGTCCTTTTCATACCTTATACTTGCATTGCAACACCAAGATCGACCCCCCCCGGTCGAGTGTCCGACACCCTGGCTCGCGGCCAGATACATTGCAGGATCGGATAGAAAAGGATCCGCCTCAAAAGCGGCCCCAGGACTTCAAACCTGGTTAGGCATGCCACGGCACGCAGCCAGGCAGCTCAGATGCGCACATCCGGCGGCAGCGTGATGATGAGCTGCCGTGGTCGTTTCGACCGCCTGGGCTGCGGCTCCTCGGAATCCGAGGACGGCGGACGTCTGCGGCGATGACGCTCCGGACGCGCCACCTCCGGAGTTGGGTCCCGCACACTGCGGTGTTTCTTCTTCTTTTTCTTCTTCTCATCCGTCGTATGGCGACGGCGACGCCGGTCCCTGTCCGGTTCTTTGTGCCCCGCAGGCACAGCAGGCGGCTGCGGCGGCTCGACGGCCTTGCCACCTCCACCTGTATACGCGTCTGCTTGCTGTCGAATTGCGCGCGCTTCTCGTCGCGCTTTCTGCCTCACGGCCTTGTCCCCTGCCTCCTGCCACGACGCACAGCGTCCTGTATTCCATTGCTGCCACTGCAAGCACTGCAGGTTCCATCGCCGATGTTGATCCATGCTAGATGGATTTGGACTCACCGGCAACCAGCAGATGTCACACGTAGGCCTGTCAACCCACTTCCGACTGGTCTTCGCTGGCCCCGGTCGGCTTGACGCCGGCTTAGGCGGCGAGGAGGATTCCGCCTCCGAGTCCACACGCGGTGGTCGATGGCGCCGCGCAGGCGCTGGAGAAACAGAAGGAGAAGAAGAAAGCTTTTCATCCTTCACTGCCTTCACATACGCTCCATGCGTAGGCGGTGGCATAGAAGGAGCCCGGGGTGGAATGATCGCTTTCGCCTTCGGTGTCACGCCCGCAGGCGGCGGAGGCGAAGCATCCCGTTCTTCTTCTTCTTCTTCTTCTGCAGTGACCGACTCGTAGTCGTCACTCTCCGCTCCCATTGGCCGCAGCAGCAGTACCTGACCAACGGGCACACAGGGTAGTAAACACATTTACTTGCTAGCAACGTGAGACATAGAGCGGCCACGCCTGCGCACAGACGCGGTTACGCAGGCCCACGCCTATAGTTGCATCCCTACATCAGAGCCAGAGCGAAGCGTGAGGGCGTAACGTCTTCTTTCACACCATGTTTTGGGGGGGTCAACTTCAAGGGAAGAGAACATGCTGAGCCCTGCTACTAACACACACAACCCATGAATTCTGAAATCCACATGCCCATGCACCCTTTTTTGGCCGCTGAATCGCCGAGATGTCTTCTGTTCGAAGCTGTCCTAAGAGGAAAAAAACCTACACCCGAAAACCGCGTTTAAACCAACATGAGTTGCAACAGAAGGGTCTATATCGACAGGTTGAACAGCCCTGGGCAAAGCTTTTC
The DNA here is from genome assembly GCA_947184155.2 of Cladocopium goreaui. Lineage (NCBI taxonomy): Eukaryota > Dinophyceae > Suessiales > Symbiodiniaceae > Cladocopium > Cladocopium goreaui. The sequence goes on along the minus strand of CAMXCT020004223.1, from coordinate 843,063 downwards.
TTCAAGGCGGACGGCACGGAGGCTAGCAACCTCTTTCGATATGCGTCCTTGCCTTGCACGCGCTTTGCCTTCTGTCCTGCCTTTGCACGGGTTGACTTCGGTTTAGCCTTTGCTTTGCTCGCCAACTTCTGTTTGGATCGCACAGACCCAGCTGCAGAAGCAGCGTTTGCGTGCGGCAAAGATGCCATTGATGCCTCGCAGGCACCCGGCCGCTTCTTGGATCCCGCAGACCCAACGGCACCACGCGCAGCCTCCTCCCGAGCCGCCGGGCGCTTCTTTGCTCCCGCAGAGCCTGAAGGACCCGTTGCGGCATTCTTCTTAGAAACCTTTTGCTTGGAAGCCGGCCGTTTTTTAATATCATCCGGAAGATCTGCACCCTCCGCAGGAGGCGCATGCAGAGCGTCTTGCAGACACTTCAATTGCGACTCCACAGTTGGTGCCTCGGAAGCACCGGAAAGAGCAGCGCAGAACTGCCCATCCACGCGCGGTGCATCCTCCAAAGCCAAAAGCGGCATGGATCCCTGTCCCGCAGACAGGCTTGGCCCCGCTGGCACACTCTGTCCCGCACGCAGAGCCGGCTCAGCAGAAGGTGCTGGCGAGGTGCCGTCCTGCAACGGCAACCGATTCGATTGGCTCTCAGCCAGTGATGATCCTCCCGCAGAGGACACTGAGCCAGAGCGAGCCAACACCCCTTCGACCGCGCCAGCAAACAATTTCCCCAAGATGTGCGTATACTCACCCGACATGCCAGCGGCACCCCCCTTGCCATCCTCGCCCTCGCGACGACGCAACGGAAATCGCCGCACGACTTCCTCGTAATGCGCCAGCTGGAAGCCAGGCGGAGTATACGACTCAAATCCCTGAGGAAATGCCACCTGCATGAGCTCGGCGGGGCAATCGGCCACATTCGTCGGCAATACCTGCAGATACACTGCCGGAGAAGCCAAATTGGCCAACCAACGTCGAATGTTTGGCTTCGATTCTTTCAATGCAAGCACCTTCTCGCTTTCACTGATCTCCTGCGTTCTCAACGCACATGTTGACAGCCAAACTAAACCACCGATCGTTGGCTCACTTGGGCATCGCATTCCTAAGGAAATGCAAAATTTTACCAAGGACTCCAACCGATCCTTCTGGTTGCTGCTTGTCAACAAACGATTCCAGACATGCTCTGGAAGATAACGCGGAAATGCAGTGAAGTCTTGCATTTTGCGCCTCTCTTTTCCGTCGGATACCTTATCGGCCAAGGCATGCTTCAAAGTCTCTAGTTCTTCTGGATTCCATATTGTCGGATCCAGACTTGCAACTAGATCAGCCACCGCAGCAGTGCCTTGCGAGGCTGCTTTCTCTATGACACCTCTCAGGTGCTTCAGCTGCCTCGCCTTCACTTCCGCAAAAGTGGGCAAAGAGGCAAGACCTTTCAGAAACCTCTGCGTCGCCTGCAAATGTTTCTCCATTGCAGTTACAAAACTAACCAAAACGGGCGATATCATGCCATTGAGCCAAACCATGAAAACATGTCAATTCAACATCAATTTTTCCACCGGAAAACACAACATGCAAAAAAACCCGAAAAACATAACTAACTTAACTTCCAAATAACTTCTAACGACGGTCATGTTATATAAACCCTAACTAACTTATAACTAGATAACTATTTGCTAAGTTCCATTTTTTTTTGAGGAAGTTATATCGAAGTTAACAACTTAAAACATAAGTTATCCTCTGATAACTTACCTTTTAACTTCTATATAACTCCATAAGTTCCCCGAGGATGCAAAGTAGAGTTGCAAATCACAATGGAATTCTATCGGCAACTCATCCACCAGCACCACTTGCAACCCCATTTACAATGCGGGAACGATCCTACAGTTGCAAATCACAATGGAATTCTGTCGACCGCACATGCACGAAAAACTGTTGACACCCCATTTACAATGCGGAACCGATCCGACCATATCCGCCCATGATCCGAGCATGATCCGACCACACACGAGACCGTCTCGCAACCGTCGCACCGCAGAGGTAGATAATCGAGGTTCGGGGACGGACTTTGTATGGAAAAACATAGGGTTTCGTGCATCTGCTATCTCTCAAAAACGCATTTCGTGCGAGACTTCCTCCAAAACTCCATCGGCAACTCCTCCACCAGCACCACTTGCAATCCCATTTACAGTGAGGACCGATCCTAGAGTTGCAAATCACAATGGAATTCCATCGGCAACTCATCCACCAGCACCACTTGCAACCCCATTTACAATGCGGAACGATCCTACAGTTGCAAATCACAATGGAATTCTGTCGACCACACATGCACGAAAAACAGTTGAAACCCCATTTACAATGCGGAACCGATCCGAGAATGATCCGAGAATATCCGACCATGATCCGACCACACACGAGACCGTCTCGCACCCGTCGCACCGCAGAGGTAGATCATCGAGGTTCGGGGACGGACTTGTATGGAAAAACATAGGCTTTCGTGCATCTGCTATCTCTCAAAAACGCATTTCGTGCGAGACTCCTCCAAAACTCCATCGGCAACTCCTCCACCAGCACCACTTGCAATCCCATTTACAGTGAGGGAACAATTTCTTTGCTAACTCTTTCCCTGTGACTAACTCTTTCCCTGACTAACTCTTTCTTTGCTAACTCTTTCCCTGACTAACTTGTTTCTTTGCTAACTCTTTCTTTGACTAACTCTTTCCCTCACTAACTCTTTCTTTGACTAACTCTTTCCCTGACTAACTGTTTCTTTGCTAACTCTTTCCCTCACTAACTCTTTCCCTCACTAACTCTTTCTTTGACTAACTCTTTCCCTGACTAACTGTTTCTTTGCTAACTCTTTCTTTGACTAACTCTTTCCCTGACTAACTCTTTCTTTGACTAACTCTTTCTGTGACTAACTCTTTCCCTCACTAACTCTTTCTCTTTCCCTGACTAACTGTTTCTTTGCTAACTCTTTCTTTGACTAACTCTTTCCCTGACTAACTCTTTCTTTGACTAACTCTTTCCCTGACTAACTGTTTCTTTGCTAACTCTTTCTTTGACTAACTCTTTCCCTCACTAACTCTTTCTTTGACTAACTCTTTCTGACGAACTCTTTCTTTGCTAACTCTTTCTTTGACTAACTCTTTCCCTGACATTCTAAAAGTCCGTAACACGGAAGTTTCTCCCCCTAAACTTCCTTTGATCCTTATGTTCGTATGGCGATCTTAAATGAAGGGTCCCATTGAAAGGGTGACATCCACCACTACATATATATATATATATATATACCAATGGTCGTTGGTTTTTTGCCCCGTGGATTTTCCCAGAGCCGATCACATTTTTGTGGCCCCCGGAAAATGTGAATATGATAACCCCAGGTTCGTGATTTTAAAATTGTAAGCATATCCAATGTTCAGGTTAGAATTGTAGACGGGGCTCAATTATATTTGATACCCAATTATCACATAAACCACCTCAAATTTTGGTGCTTATGACAAAGACCATGACTGGTTTGAATTGGAACAACCTATATATATATATATATAAATATATATATATATACATATACATATATAGTATGGATTTGGACCAGTACCCAATGATCCCAATGTAAGATTTTCAAACACAGCACCCAGTGATGAAATTTCGAATTCCGAGGTTAAAAAGATGGATTTACACAAATCATTTTTATGGTTTTTGAATATGCCCCAATCAATTTGAGCCAAGACTGGGGGGCCCAACCTTGCCACCATTACATTTCCAAGCACTGCGCTCTTGGACGATGGGGACCCCATTGGCGCTAGAAACGTTCGAAGGGTGGAACCCCTAGAAGCGACCACCCATGACCCACATGTCAAGCCAAAATGGTAGACCGGAAAGTCTTTGGACCGCAGAATGATTGTCATCATCACCCTCAGAAAGGCCAGAGCAGGGAGAAAGTGGTATACTTTTTGCTTGTTGGTGGGGATAAATGCTATATAAATATGGCTATCTATATACATATATATATATTTTTATTATATGTGGATGGCAAATTCTAAATTCTAAAGTATAATGATATATATATATACACGTTTGTATAAGGGTTTACGGAAATACCAACAACAGGTTGGATTGTTTGCAGCTACCTATCGTTGGGACTGGAAATTGCCAGCAAGGCTCCCCATGCCAGATGGCGAGAGCATATCTAATGGGTTCGAACTTGTACTCGCACCATGAGCTTCTGCGTATGGGTTCCAATCCAATATGTCAAGGCCAGGGAAACGATAGCCACCATGCTTCAGGCATCTAGATAAGACCCCTTTGCCCGAGCAAAATTCTGCACCATCAAAAACCTCAACAGGGAAGACAGGTGTTTTTTGAACCAACCCTGAGGACCTATAAATGCATTTACATTTCAATATTGGCTATAAATTGAATATGTTTTTGTGGCACTATATACGGGGGCCAGAAAATCTCCTCATATAATTTTATATATATATATATATAAAGATGTTGACACCACTGTGTGTATTTTTTCTTGTCTTGGACGTGCATTACCAACCAACAGCCACTGAGGGTGAAGCACCTTCAACCACCAAGCCTCTTCAGGTTGCCAAGTCGATTGCCACGTTAGCATCAAACTCGCTAAGATCAGGACCTGGGCATGCGGGCAGTTTTGAGCAAGTGGCTGGATGGACACCAGCGACCATGAGATATAGCGTTTGACCCATATATCCCAATACGGTCCCCCAAAGAATCCATATTGTTTCCCATGCCTTGTATTCTTTTGTGGGTGGTCCATGTTGCTATATCTTTATATCTTAGTGTATATAATATGTGTGTCAATCCTGGACATTCCAAACAAGGCGCCCCAGGAGCCCCAATCCGCTTCAATCCGCGAAAAAAATCCATCTGCATTGCTGTTGTAGTACGGTGAAAGCTCTTCGAGTTGCAATTATCACCATGAGCCCAAATTAGCTTTTGAACAGCAGCTTGACCAATTTTTTCAAAGACCGTTCCACATGCAACAGGAGAAACCAGTCACCTCAATCCAGCCCTTCAACCCAGCACAGGCAGGGTGGGGGGTGGCGCACCCTTCCCATGGCGGAGTTGCCATGCCTTGCTCATTTACCACAGCATCACACCTGCCGGAAAGCAGGGCTAAATGATTTAACTAAGGAAAGAATTGGGATAGCACTTGATCGATTTTAAGCAAACATTATTAGCAGACTACGATTTATCATTGCCTATAGAGTTAAGGTAATCCTTATGTGGTTAAAGTGGAAAGCATTGACAGGCCCAATGATAGGCTATCGGGTCTAGTGGGTGTCGTTTATTTGCTGAAGTGCATGATGAAATAATTGAGGCATTTCTGTTTTTGAATGGGTGCGTTTGCTTGCAAGAAGGGAACCGGTATAGCCCCAAGAATGCGGAACATGTAGATAAGTTCCGGGGGACAGCATGTAAAACCACTAACCAAACAGTATTAAATCGCTCCTCCGATTGTATACCCTTGTTGAATGTTTCAGATGCTGACAAAATGCGGGTATGAGGGTACAAAGGTCTCTTTCAAAACATATATATATGATTGTCTATACGTTCATGCATGCATGTGTAAGGATGTATGGATGCATATACATCCGTAGATGTATATGGATGTATATGGATGTATGGATGTATGGATGTATGGATGGATGGATGGATGGATGTGTGTATGTATGTATGTATGTATCTATGTATCTATGTATCTATGTATGTATGTATGTATGTATGTATGTTTGCATATGTCTATATATCTGTCTGTCTGTATGTATACGTATTATATATGTGCAGTATGAGCGTACGGATGCATATGTGCCCGTGTACATGCTTAAGTTCCTTCGGCTGTACTTGGATATGTAGTTGTGATCTTTGCACCTTTATGTGCATGCATGTGTGCGGGAACAAGTGCAGTCTAATGTCTGCTGTATGTAGGAAGTGTGTATGAAGGTTTTGGGCCATCAAAATATCCACGCATGGCTACATATATATGTATATTTATATATATTTAAAATCATTTATTTCAATTTACAGATACATCTAAATATGGTCAACAGTTATGACATAAGATATCAAAAACATAAAAAGTAATGAAAATCTATATAGATAGAAATATAATGTGTGAACAGTTGCTTTTCCTGTCAAATATGTGCATGCATGTGTTGATGCATGTGTAGGCCCTTTCAACCACACCCCAGACCCATTTGGATCGAGTCGCCCCAACTCACCGTTCAAAGCAGAGATTGGCAGCCTGCCACAAACACTTCAACTGGAAGTGCTAAAGGCACATGGCCGCATGAAATTGCACAAGCCAAGGATTTCCCTGCTTGCGCTGGCCATTCCAAAAGCATTGAAGGTTCAGCCGGTGCCAAAGCACACATCTAATCAACATCCTTGTCGTCATCTGCTGGTGTTGACCGAGCAGCACGACGACCCCTAGGTCGAAAACCAACCCGCTTGCACGTCTTGCACCCAAGGGCCGCAAAACGGCAGCGGGAGCAGCCAAATGTCGAGACAGCTTCATCACCATTAGGTTGGTCTGCTCGCGAGCTGCCACGAGGACGGCCACGAGGCTTCTTCACTGCCTGCTCCTCGTTCTCGATCTTCTTGCCCTTCTTCACCTTCGCCTTACGATCGGCAACTTCACCTTTGGCCTCACCTGATGTTTCTGCGGAGCCCTTGCTCGCTCTTGCCCTTCTCTTCGCAGAAGCCTTTGGCACGGGTGTCTTGCTCTTCTTGCGAGGTGATTTCTGTGTCTTCCGAGTCTTCCGGGTCTTGGGGTTCTGATTCTTGACTTTCTTCGCCTTACCCTTGGGCAAAAGCTTTTTGCGAAGGTCACTTTGGTCACCAGGCTTCACGGTGAGAGGCACCTTCAGGGGCCATCTACATGAAAAAGAGAAATGAGAACATTCAAAGTTCAGGTGGTGCGAGTATCCTAAAAATAAGCCAAGAACATCTTAGGAAAACCATCCGAAAATATTTTTCACAAGTGACTAGCCTTAGGGACAGGAACGGATGGAAGGGCGCCCGCATGTGCTTGATCTACGCCATCGGAATCCCATGGTTGAGTCTCAACCTTTCGGGTGTGGCTACATGAAGCACCCAGTGCAGTGGGCTCACTATTCAAACAAACATAAAAGGCAGAATTACAACATCGAACCTGCTACGTGCCTTTAAAAAATTACGGGAATTGTTGATGGAGCCCACCCCAGAGATTATAAACACATAATTACAGATGTTCAGTGCCATTGGAACCCCCATCCTGATCCATGCTCAGCGCTGCTGCAGGCATCTTCGATCGGGCACGTCTCAATCGTGCTGGTGGCTTCGGCGCGGCATCGACTCCTGGCTCAGGACGGGCTGGTGTGTCACCGAGCAAGTCGACCACTTCAACTTCACCTGAAATATGGCCATGACCGGCTGACCGGCCAAAAAAAAGGCAAAATGGGTTAAAACTCGTGCAAACATCATTCTTGGATATATATATATAAATACATATATGTATTCATTGGGTATATGTGTTTATTTATTGGAATGAGGAGTTGTGGCTACATGCAATGTCAGGCACAAAAACTCAAAGTAAACAACCATGGTTAGTTTTGGGATATATACATACATATAAATATAGACATATCGTACCCCTACATCTCTAAAGAGATATACATGTACGTATATGTATACATATATATTTATACATACATACATACATACATACATACATACATACATACATACCTACCTACCTACCTACCTACCTACCTACCTACCTACATACATACATACATACATTACATACATACATACATACATACATACATATATACATACATACATACATACATACATACATACATACATACATACATACATACATACATACATACATACATACATACATACATACATACATACATACATACATACATATGCATTTATACCAACATCAGAGCGCACAAATCTGGCACACAACTCTATCACCATGCATGAAACCTCAACCTTTGAAGGGGTAAAGCATCATTCTTTAGACCCAAAAGTAGAACCGAGGCGCTGTCAGGGAGAACGGCATCTTTCCTGAGAAGACCACTGCGGAAAACCAGCAAATGTTGTTGAGGGAATTGGTCATTAACAATCCTATATGAAATTCAAGGAACCAAATTGAGATAATATAAATGGATTTCATCAAGTTTCATTTTATGTTCAAGGTCTGCGATCTCGGCCATGACTTTGTCTAACTCCTTTTGTTCCTTTGACCTCCCCGAACCTGACGACCCACCCACACTGTTCCTTGGTGGAGAAGGGGCCTTCTCAACAGATTTGGTCTTCTTTTCCTGTTTGGGTTTTGGGCCACCCTTCTTATCCTTCTTGTAGTTACCCCGATACGAGTCATACTTATCATCTTTGCACTTATCATCATCAGATTCAAATTCACTGGCCGTTAAGGAGTCATGTTCTTCCTCCTCCTCCTCTTGCTCGTGCATGACCTCTTCCTCATCACTGGAGACTTGGTCGGAGTTGTCCAAGGCATAGGGTTGGAGCTTCTTGCCCTTTCGCAAGGCTGCAATCAAGCCAAAGAGCTTCTTCACATTGGGATCCTAAGCTCACATGGGATCAAAACTGTCCAAGCTGTTAAGGCATTGGGGTTTTCTTTATTCAGGTCTCCCTGCATTTGGATTGAGGGCTAAAAACGTCATAGCTTTACATCTTGTTTTGTAACAATAGAGTGAAATCAAATACAGTAAGTATAAAATAAAACACTCATAAGCAAGATTCACGAGGTTTCTGGCCCCTACGTGCAGCATCACCCTGACGGCGGACTGCGAATGTGAGCATCCTTCGTACATTCCACCCATCCACATACGGTTGTTTGCTCTCTTCGGGGACGTGTTTCGACAATGCAAAAAGATGCTGAACCTGACAGGGAACCTCATCTTGGATCTTCTAGTTTTGGGGGTAAGCTTGAACATACACACATATATATATATATATATTGATGTGTTTCATTTTTTTTACATAATTTTATGTGTATATATATATAACATAGACCCGGGCAAGCCGGCGGCGGAAGTTTCCCAAACATAAATGACCTATAGTTCGACGCCAGCCTGTCCCGACCGTGTCCTTCCCTCGACAAGCGGCTTTTTTTTCAGCGAGAGACGAAGCAAAGTCTTCACACTCCACACTTCGCACTCCACACTTCACATTGCACTCTTCGCACTCGAAACTTCACACTTCACACTCCACACTTCGCACTCCACACTTCACACTTCTCACTTCTCGCTGCTGCCTTCACACTCCAAACCTCACACTTCACACTTCACACCGCGCTCTTCGCACTCCAAACTTAAACTTCACACTCCACACTTCACACTCCACACTTCACACTTCACAGTTCACACTTCTCACTTCCCACTGCTTCCTTCTCACTTCGCACTTCACACTCCACACTTCACAGTCCACACTTCACAGTCCACACTTCACAGTCCACACTTCACACTCCACACTTCACACTTCTCACTGCTTCCTTCACACTCCAAACTTCACACTTCACACTTCACACTTCTCACTTCGCACTTCACACTTCACTGTCCACACTTCACACTTCTCACTGCTTCCTTCACACTCCAAACTTCACACTTCTCATTTCGCACTTCACACTCCACACTTCACAGTCCACACTTCACACTTCTCACTTCTCACTGCTGCCTTCACACTCCAAACCTCACACTTCACACTTCACACTCACTCTTCGCACTCCAAACTTAAACTTCACACTCCACACTTCACACTTCTCACTTCCCACTGCTTCCTTCACACTGTACACTTCACACTTCACTCTTCACACTCCACACTTCACACTGCACTCTTTGCACTCCAAACTTCACACTCCACACTTCACAGTCCACACTTCACACTTCTCACTTCTCACTGCTTCCTTCACACTCCAAACTTCACACGTCACACTTCACACTCACACTGCACTCTTCACACTCCACAGTTCATCTCATCTGAGCTCTTCTCACCTTATCCCAGCTCATCTCTTCTCATCTCGTCCCTTCTCATATGTCATCTATTAAGCTTTCATTAATCAATTCCCAGCACTACTACTAATCACTGTCGAACCCTTGATGCACCCACTCCAATACGATTTCCGAGATCCAGCTGCAAAAGACAATAGTATTACGCATGCAGCCGCGGCACCAAGCAACCTTGACGCAGCCATTACAATGCGATCTGCAGAGACTGAGTTGCAAAACACAATAGAACTACGCGCAACTGGGTCGGAAATTGCAGCTCCAAAACCGGATCTCGACGCCAAAGCGAAAAAAAAGACGATTTTGAAGCACTTTTTAAAAGGATTTTTAAAAAGAAAATCACTGGCGCCAAAATGGAGAAAATCTGCTGACAAATCATTGTCGCAGCCTTCATGCAGCCACTCCAATACGATTTACGAAGTCCAGCTGCAAAAGACAATAGTATTGCGCATGCAGCCGTGGCAAGAAGCAACCTTGACGCAGCCATTACAATGCGATCTGCAGAGACTGAGTTGCAAAGCACAATAGAACTACGCGCAACGGCGTCGGAAATTGCAGCTCCAAAACCGGATCTCGACGCCAGAGCGAAAAAAAAACGATTTTGAAGCACTTTTTAAAAGGATTTTTAGAAGGAAAATCACTAGCGCCAAAATGGAGAAAATCTGCTGACAAATCACTGTCGCAGCCTTCATGCAGCCACTCCAATACGATTTACGAGATCCAGCTGCAAAAGACAATAGTATTACCAATGCAGCCACAGCACGAAGCAACCTTGACGCAACCACCCGACACTGCGGGAACGATCCTACATAAAACATAGGCTTTCGTGCATCTGCTATCTCTTAAAAACGCATTTCGTGCGAGACTTCCTTCAAAACTCCATCGGCAACTCATCCACCAGCACCACTTGCAATCCCATTTACATTGCGGGAACGATCCTAGAGTTGCAAATCACAATGGAATTCCATCGGCAACTCATCCACCAGCAACACTTGCAATCCCATTTACATTGCGGGAACGATCCTACAGTTGCAAATCACAATGGAATTCTGTCGACCGCACATGCACGAAAAACACTTGAAACCCCATTTACAATGCGGAACCGATCCGAGACCGATCCGAGACCGATCCGACCACACACGAGACCGTCTCGCACCCGTCGCACCGCAGAGGTAGATCATCGAGGTTCGGGGACGAACTTTGTATGGAAAAACATAGGCTTTCGTGCATCTGCTATCTCTCAAAAACGCATTTCGTGCGAGACTTTCTGCAAAACTCCATCGGCAACTCCTCCACCAGCACCACTTGCAATCCCATTTACAGTGAGGGAACGATCCTAGAGTTGCAAATCACAATGGAATTCCATCGGCAACTCATCCACCAGCCCCACTTGCAACCCCATTTACAATGCGGGAACGATCCTACAGTTGCAAATCACAATGGAATTCTGTCGACCACACATGCACGAAAAACAGTTGAAACCCCATTTACAATGCGGAACCGATCCGACCATGATCCGAGCATATCCGACCATGATCCGACCACACACGAGACCGTCTCGCACCCGTCGCACCGCAGAGGTAGATCATCGAGGTTCGGGGACGGACTTTGTATGGAAAAACATAGGCTTTCGTGCATCTGCTATCTCTCAAAAACGCATTTCGTGCGAGACTTCCTCCAAAACTCCATCGGCAACTCCTCCACCAGCACCACTTGCAATCCCATTTACAGTGAGGGAACGATCCTAGAGTTGCAAATCACAATGGAATTCCATCGGCAACTCATCCACCAGCACCACTTGCAACCCTATTTACAATGCGGGAACGATCCTACAGTTGCAAATCACAATGGAATTCTGTCGACCACACATGCACGAAAAACAGTTGAAACCCCATTTACAATGCGGAACCGATCCGACCGATCCGAGCATATCCGACCATGATCCGACCACACACGAGACCGTCTCGCACCCGTCGCACCGCAGAGGTAGATCATCGAGGTTCGGGGACGGACTTTGTATGGAAAAACACAGGGTTTCGTGCATCTGCTATCTCTCAAAAACGCATTTCGTGCGAGACTTCCTCCAAAACTCCATCGGCAACTCCTCCACCAGCACCACTTGCAATCCCATTTACAGTGAGGGAACGATCCTAAGTTGCAAATCACAATGGAATTCCATCGGCAACTCATCCACCAGCACCACTTGCAATCCCATTTACATTGCGGGAACGATCCTACAGTTGCAAATCACAATGGAATTCTGTCGACCACAAATGCACGAAACACAGGTGACACCCCATTTACAATGCGAAACCGATCCGAGACCGATCCGAGAGACCGATCCGACCACACACGAGACCGTCTCGCACCCGTCGCACCGCAGAGGTAGATCATCGAGGTTCGGGGACGGACTTTGTATGGAAAAACACAGGGTTTCGTGCATCTGCTATCTCTCTCAAAAACGCATTTCGTGCGAGACTTCCTCCAAAACTCCATCGGCAACTCCTCCACCAGCACCACTTGCAATCCCATTTACAGTGAGGGAACAATTTCTTTGCTAACTCTTTCTGTGACGAACTCTTTCCCTCACTAACTTTTTCTTTGACTAACTTGTTTCTTTGCTAACTCTTTCTTTGACTACCTCATATATCCTGACTAACTCTTTCTTTGACTAACTCTTTCCCTCACTAACTCTTTCTTTGACTGACTCTTTCCCTCACTAACTCTTTCTTTGACTAACTCTTTCCCTGACTAACTCTTTCTTTGACTAACTCTTTCCCTGACTAACTGTTTCTTTGACTAACTCTTTCTTTGACTAACTCTTTCCCTGACTAACTATTTCTTTGACTAACTCTTTCTTTGACTAACTCTTTCCCTCACTAACTCTTTCTTTGACTAACTCTTTCCCTGACTAACTTGTTTCTTTGCTAACTCTTTCTTTGACTAACTCTTTCCCTCACTAACTCTTTCTTTGACTAACTCTTTCCCTGACTAACTCTTTCTTTGACTAACTCTTTCCCTGACTAACTGTTTCTTTGCTAACTCTTTCTTTGACTAACTCTTTCCCTCACTAACTCTTTCTTTGACTAACTCTTTCCCTGACAAACTCTTTCTTTGACTAACTCTTTCCCTGACTAACTGTTTCTTTGCTAACTCTTTCTTTGACTAACTCTTTCCCTCACTAACTCTTTCTTTGACTAACTCTTTCCCTGACTAACTGTTTCTTTGCTAACTCTTTCTTTGACTAACTCTTTCCCTCACTATCTCTTTCTTTGACTAACTCTTTCCCTGACTAACTGTTTCTTTGACTAACTCTTTCCCTGACACTAACTCTTTCTTTGACTAACTCTTTCCCTCACTAACTCTTTCTTTGACTAACTCTTTTCTTTGCCTAACTCTTTCCCTCACTAACTCTTTCTTTGACTAACTCTTTCCCTGACTAACTGTTTCTTTGACTAACTCTTTCTTTGACTAACTCTTTCCCTGACGAACTCTTTCTTTGCTAACTCTTTCTTTGACTAACTCTTTCCCTGACATTCTAAAAGTCCGTAACACGGAAGTTTCTCCCCCTAAACTTCCTTTGATAATATAGCGGAGCCTGCATCAGGCAATACTTTTGAGAATGCTTCTGGGAAGGAAAAAAAAACAGCAAAGATAGCCTCCCCACCTCTTTCTCCAAAGCCTTTACCGACTGAAGCTTCAACCCACAGGTTTCCAAGGCAGTGGCTAGGACTTCAAAGTTGCATGACAATGTTGGCGTGCACTGGACAATGTCATCACCCTTCACCCCTCTGGCGAACTTCAACCAACCCGCTCCACGACGAAAGCGAGATCTGATCCTGGCAAGCCTTTCCCACTTTTGGGCAAGGATAGGTGTGAACTTGCGGCTCCCCGAGTCTTCGCCATCTCTCTCACTCTCCCTGATTTTGATTGAACCTTGAGATAACACAGCGTCAGCCGTGATTCATACCTTGAATGGTGATGGAAACAGGTGAGAGTTGCAAGTCATGCCTGCGTTTGAGGAATGTGCGGTGAGCCAGATGTTAAATGGCCAAAAAAATCACCACATCATATTTGTTATTCCTATATTTAATTGTAAATATATATATATACTTTCATTATATCAACCCCATACCAAAACCCGGATTGGGATTATCACCACACATATTCATATGACAGATTCCGATGGTGCCTCCATGAAGTTCAGGCGCAAGGAAGTCACCACACCTGGGGTGGCTGAAGGAACCTCTCTTTTTTCATCCCTTTCTGATAAAGTTACGGTTTGAAGTAAAGGGGGGATCCAAAAAAAAACAGCACTGTAGAACCGAACCAAGCCCTGTTCTGCGGAACTACTGCCGCCCAGGAACCATTTCAAAGTGAATGGAGCCCTGCGGCTGATGGGCAATGAGTACAAGTCAAGCCACAAAACAAGGGTCAGAGGATCTGATCATGGATGAATATGGCCAAGGTTTTTTTACATATCTTTGATCTTTGATCCCAGAAAGAAAGACTTTCCAGCAGCCGGCAAAACCATCAACTCCCCCAAAAAATGGGAGCACCTCCTCAGAGTTGAAGATGTCTCCAGCTCGATCGGCACCGGGCAACAGCGCAAAAGCGCCGATGAACATGGGGGTGGGATCTGAAAGTGGCCCTGTCGATTTATAATTATGTTTCCATTTATGATACATATCATGTAGGTTGGTGTTGGGAACCTATATCGGCATGTATGATATACAGGGTGATACAAGTATATTTCGGAGATATGTAATGCGGAAAAGTCCATACTAGAATCATATAAGCCTATATGTCTCAGCAAACATTGGCATTGAACCATCACTGTGATGAGACTTGGTGAAGATGTTGGGTTCATCCAACAAAAATGAACATGTAGAATCATATCAGGATAAATATATTGTACCTCTATAGATCTAAAGCATTCCCTTGACCCACGCACAGTCCACCAAAGACATCAATATGTTTGAAGTTGCATGTTTTTGCCCTTTATACCCAAAGTTGCCTATAAAATCAAAAGTGGCAGAAATAACTGCCACTAGCCCAAAAACGCGCAAACTTTCAAAGTTGCCTAAAAAAAGTGGCAACTATGGTCTTCCAGGAAGGTGTTAGTGCGGATTCAGTGGGAGCAGTTGTGTGGATCGTTTTTTTGGTGGATGCTCTGACAGTTCTCTGCACTGTGGTTCTTTGATAAGTTTGCTTGAGTTGTTAACGTTTCTTCTGGTCTTAGCACGGAGCATTTTGCCCCGCAGCAGGATGATGATGTGGATGCATTGAAAGCTAGACTAGAGGAGCTTCGTATGGATGGCCGTCGGGAAGGCGTGAAGTGGCTTCGAAAGGTTGTTGGTGAGATGGAAGAGCATGCGCTGCGGTCCCTGAGCGCAGCGGCTGGCTTGGGGCTGTTCGATGGCAGCGGAAAGTCGCTTTCTGGCGCCAAAGTTCGGGCATCGTTGGTGAAGTATCTGGCTCCTGAGGCGGGGGAGTGGGGATGAGATATGGAATGTTTGTGTTGTTTTAGTGGAATGCTGAGCGACTGAGTGTTGTCAAAAAGGAGGTCAGCAATGCATCTTGACATCCTGACATTTTCAGAGCTTGAGAATATTTGCAACTTCACCTACTAGTTATGTCAAAACAAGCACAGCTTTCGTTTTGATTGTCGGTCAGGATAGAAAGGATGATCGGAACGATATCGGTGCAAGACTTTGGTGTTGGGTGTCGCAATGCTGTGAGAGCGACGCAGCACTTGGCACGGAATTGTTGAGGCAAACAGTGGCATTGAAGGAGCACAGGACAAGGCTACTGTCGATTTTGTCCGGCAAATCATTGTCTACTGTGGAAGGATTGCATTTGAGTGACGAGCACTTATGTTCGCGTGTTGTGGATGCCACGTTGCCTGTGCTGGCTGCCATCGAAGCTGCCAAGTCGCGCATGCCGGTTGCACCGCCCAAGGACTTGATGGATGTGCCTGGAATTTTTACTTGCCTCGGAACAGAGAACCTTTCGCGGCACCAGAGCATTGTGTTGTTAACGTGTTTGCTAAGCTGCCGGGAC
Source organism: Cladocopium goreaui (assembly GCA_947184155.2). Lineage (NCBI taxonomy): Eukaryota > Dinophyceae > Suessiales > Symbiodiniaceae > Cladocopium > Cladocopium goreaui. Next base: position 826,957 of record CAMXCT020004223.1, on the reverse strand, counting down.
ATCGTGTCGATGCAGAAATTAGGCTGGAGCGTTGGGATGCGATTAGTGGGATCCGAAGTTTGAAAATCAAACTACTTGACAGAGTAAGAGAATTGTATTTTGCTTCAAGCAGATAGATATATCCTGTTGCAGGTGCTTGGAGTCGCCTTGTGGATTTTCCACGGGAACACGATGTTTATGATGTTGCTGGACGCCTTTGGGATGTGCACACGTTGAGATCGGACTTTGAATGGCAACCTGGCAGTGGCTACCAAGATCGCGCCGATGTGGCGGAGGCTTTGGGGTTAGGGGAGATGATTGGTGAGATGTAGAAAGAATGGTTGGATGGAGCTGTTCGTAGTTGAGTGGTTGATTCGCTGCAAGATGACATTAGGCTTTAGTCGTTGTAGGATAAAGCGTTTGCTAGCATCTTCCCTTTGCAGGCTGTGCTGGATATTTTGTGGGGCAGAAAAGCTTTGGTTGTGGAGGAGGATGGAGAATTGCATCAGCGACAGGGGAAGCTGGATGATGCAGATGCACTATACTTGCGTTGCTTGATGCGGAAATATGGGTGGGAACTGGAGGAGGAAGAGGTAATGGTGTGTTTGTGGAGGCAGTGTTTCGAGCCCCGCGTGTACAACAAGAAGAAATTGGTGGAGTTCGCATGGGTGGTGCACCCGCGTGCAGACAGCACTTTGGATGCATTGCGACAGCGTCACAATCCGGTGCTTGTAGCGGAACGTCGTGCCTCCAGGCAAGTTGTTACTTGTTGCTTTGGAAATAAATATGAGGCAGGATCGTAGTGAATGTTCGTGACGCTTGTAGACTATTAGAGGCACTTGCAGGCTATTGAAAGGTTTGTAGAGCTTTGGATATTTTTATGTGGCCATAGTGGCTTGGGGTAGAGGTAGATTTGCTAGAGCGCAGCAGTGGTTGTTAAGATTGTTTGCTGTGTGATGTTAGACCTAGTAACGTCAGAATGCGATGATGATTCTTGACCCTTGACACAGGGATGGAGTCGATGCAGTCGTGCTGCAGCTCTGCGACGACATTGTGGAATGGCAGCGTGAGAACGATTGCATGAGGCTGCCAAGCTTGGAGGAGCATCGAGTGCTGGCCCTGGGGATTCAGAGGTATTTGGAGAAAGATAAGCAAGTGCGTGTTTCTTCCATGAGCCAAACTTTTCCCTCCGACGTTGATGCAGTGCAAGCTTTACACCTTGATTGCTTGGAGCCGTCTGAGGACATGGAAGGAGGTATGAAGTGGCGATCGGACTACGAAAGAGATCTGCTGCAGTCCATCCCTGGGTCTTTACAATATCTAGATTGATAGCCTTACTTGGAGGGCCGGGGGCGGTTATAAGTACATAGCAAGGTTAGAGCACTTATATAACCTACTTACTAAGTGCTGTAAGCTACCTTATAAGTGGTGCTAAGTTATCTTATAAGTGGTGCTAAGCGGGTTGCTGTCTCTAAGTCACCTACGTAAGTAGTTACTGTTTTCGGCTAAGTATATATTATGTTCCATAAATGATTACGCAACTTATGGCACTTGGCTAACCACTTGGCCTATGTGGGCTAAGTGAGATAGGCAGATTACGCCCTAAGTGGCCTAAGTCCTGTAAAGGACTTACGCTACTTACGTATCTAGGCTATGTGCATTTACAAACATTTGCGGAAACACAAAGTCCCGTTTCACATTTGGTGGAAGCACAAAATTCTGAATGGGGTTTTTCGTGGAAACACAAAATTCCGTTGCAAGAATTTCGTGGAAACACAAAAGTCCAAATCGCGTTTTGCGGAAACACAAAAGTGCTCGCGGACTTAGGTAAGTGCTGTAAGCCACTTACGTAAGTGCGCTAAGTGCTGTCCCAGTAAGTCCACTAAGTGACATACTGTAAGCGCTGTATCCAAATAGTAAGTGCCGGATGTACCTAGTATGTCCCTTATATGCTTATAACCGCCCCCGAGCCGCCAAGTAGGCCTTAGCTTCAGACTTTGATAATACGTATATAATTATGACCTGCTCCTATAATACTTTGAGGGGATAGGATGGTTCCCCCACCCTGCCGGGGGGCCAGGTCGGTTCTTTGCCTGAGTCAACACCTTTGTGAGCAGCTTAGTTATTTGATGTTTAACTTTGATTCTTGTATTGCAACCAGAGCTGTTTGAGCATTGAATTTGAAAATGAAGTGCATCAGCATGAGTCAACCAGAACTGTCTGAGACTTGTTGATGCACGCATCTTTGCTTGAGACATTCAGTTTCACCATAGTGCATCCTGTCTCACCATAGTGCATCGGCGTGAGTCAAACAGAACGGTCTGAGACTCCATCGAAGATCAATAAAGCTGCCATATAGTTGTGCCGGGACATCACTGAATGTGATCTGTCACAGTCATTAGTCATAGTCCTTGAATGCTTTGCAGATCCGCATGGTTGGTCTATGTAGCTAGGTTTGCATCGAGTCAGGGCCCCGGGATGGGATGTATTACATGGATAGGCTGCTACCACAAAGAGACAAATCGATATATTATATATTGAGATAGAAATAAAGATATGATATAAAGATGGATATATGACTGTTATGTGAACAGATGAGTCCCTGTTCCAGACCTATTATGTTGGATTCAGAGCGTCCCGCGTTTCAGCTGTTTGCCAACGTTTCAACCGGCATGCAGAGGCAGCGCAGCGACCCATTTTCCTTTTGAGGGGGCTTGAGCCATGAAGTACATGGCGGTGCATATCATCAACACATGCGCAATTGTATGCAGCTATATACATGTGTGATTCTGGTATAGTCCCCATTCGCACCCCCCATGTCCGATGTTTCTTTAAATCTATCGGACACGAAGGATGGGAACTCTTTCGAATTAAAGAATCTATGACGCAGCTACCGCAAAAGTATTGGCTATTGGTTCACCTTCCCTCTTCACCCGATGGGTGTTAGAGTTCAGGATCCCCATATGCAACCGGCTTCGCGGCTTGTCGTGGGTAACTGCGTCGTGCAGTACAATGACTGACCCACATCAAGCTAACCGAATTACGCATGACGAGTTCGGCACAACTGCGTACCCTATGGGTCTTAGCAGAGTGCTTCCCTCATACATTTGCAACGCTAGCTATCTGCAAGACAATCTGTACAAAAGAAAAGTTTGAATTGGATTGGAACTTTGAATTGACTTGGTGAGAAAACTAAGTTAATTCAGCACTAGGCCTCGCTCAGAATCCTCTCAAGAGTCATTCGGTATGACGTTCATCAATGAAGATGAAGATCGCCGCATATAGTGCCCAGCATCCACTTAGTCATCAAATTAGTCAGTGCGTTTCTTCTTATACTGGGGCGCTTGTTGTGGCCTGTCACCAGGTGATGGCCTTTTTGATTTGCCGTTGTGGGCATTGATTGGTATGCGGGTTTGGCCTTAGCAGGACCAGGCGCTGAGGATGAGGAACTCGATTGACCTGGGGCGCTCGATGGCATAGCTTTTGGTGGAGGGGGCTTCGGAGCGTAAGATTTCGGCTCGCCCTTAGCCCTTGCTGCTTCAGATCTCACGGCATCATCAACAGCCCTCTTTGCACCCTCAGTGTTGCCAATTGATTTGTAGACCCTCTTCGCGATGTCAGGATCAACATTCGGAGCTAAGTGCTCCTTCCACTGCAAGTGTCCCTTGGAGGCTTCTTGTTCTGCACGCTTAACAGCGTGTGCAATTCTTCCGGTGAAAGCTTGTGGAAGGATCACATTGCATTGAGTTGCTGTTACCAGCAATTCCATAGATCGCTCCCTTTCCCTGTAGGCCAGGTAGACCGTGAAGGCGGGGATCTCAATGCAGTCTTCGAATCCATGATCGCCTGCTCTGAAATAGGTGTATTGAGTTGAACTTGGAAAAGCACTCTTCAATAACCTACCTAAGAAATCGCTGATCTTCGCCCTCATTTCATTCTTTTCCTCAGGAGTTCCTTTCATCCTGTTCGTTGGAATGAGGAATTGGAGATCGTCGGGCTTGAAGCCTGCAAGCACGAGGCTTTCCATCAGCTTTTCATAGATTTCAAGCGTCTGGATCACGGGTGTCAACATGTCCCGTGGCCGGCCTCCGCACATTTTCTCGCCCTGCATCCATTCTTCCTCTTTTGCCTTGGCTTTGAACATCACATCAAGCTCCTCTTCAGATGGGCGTCTCAGCGTCCCATCATCATTGTCGCCTGTGTAAGGACAAATACCATCCAAGTCCAGCCTCCCAACGCTACCGGTAGTCATTTGGGCCCGGTATTCCTCGGGTGTCATCATGACACGCTGCTTGTAATAGTACTTGTACATGCCCATGATCTTGACCAAAACGGCATTGTCGAAAAGCTGAGCTGCACCTTCGGACGAATCGTTATTGATAAGTCCCTTTGCAGGCAGTCTTCTGCTTCCGACGTCAAGGTTCAATGCCCATCCTGGCATCTTTTCTGCCTCACCGGCAGCCTCGGCATCTCCGGCGTCATCTTCTTCTTCTTCATCAACGGCGACTTCCTCATCTTCGTCTTCCTCTTTCATTTCTTCGTCGCCTTCGTCATAGTCAACCTCGTTGGGGTCAAACCCATAGTCATTGTCTTGGGCGGCACTCTCCTGTGCCTCGTTGACCATGTCCTTGAAGATGGTCTCATTCTGCCGGCGGACTTCTTCATCGATTTGCCTTTTCGTTGCCTCTTCTTCATCTTCCTCCTCGATGATTCTGTAAGGCTTGATGCCATGACGTGCGAGCGCTGTCCAGCACTCCAAGCAAATGGCAAATGTAGTTGGAGTTTCCTTGAGGCAGTGAGGACAGTACCGACACCCTGCTTCGGTAACCGCCTTCTTTTCGAGGATATAATCCACGAGCCTGATGCGGCCCTCGTATTGTTCTTTGCCACCTTCTGGAATCATGTGGTTCTCGAACTTGCTGACGAGGCTCATGGCGTCCATGGTCAGCTCGTCAAAGGGCTGCTCTTCCATGCTCAGGCATTGCTTGGCAAGTCGGAGCAATGACTCCCTTGTTGTAACCACAGAAGACCGCACGCGTCCAATGCGGACGACTTGGTCGTCTCCTGATGGCACAATCAAGCGCTGCCATGCTGCATTGAAGTCTTGAATCCACCCACCCTTGATCTTGGAGAATGGAATGATTTGGTCCGTCACCACTTGTCCTGAGTCTGTCAATCGTCCATTGAACTCGTTCATCAGGATCTCTGTGGGGATGTAGAGGCAAACAAATCCTCCTTTCCTGGTGTCCACACTCTTTGTCACCTTCCAAGAGCGTGGGTCCCATGGAACATAGGGGTTGAAGAACGTGAAAATTCTTGAGTTTCCGCTCAAACCACCAGGAATCAGACCTTCCTTCCATATGCTCCTCAAGTGCTTGCTGGGCGTGATGTGAAAACATACCGGCATTGATACCACCGTACTTGGAGCAATTGGATGAGACAGCAAGGTTGATCTCAGTTCGACGTCGTTCGAACCTCTGGCGTCCCCATGCCCAGTAGGCGCTCGCACCGCGACAGGGTAAAGAAGCAGGCCCTCTTCAGGGATGACAGTGGCAACGGATACGTTGTTACACTGACATGTTTCACTGTTTCGATCGATGTCGGGATAGATGCCAAAGGCGAGGACTTGTTCACGAACGCGACGACCATACCTTGCGCAGTAGAACATGATCTTGAAGAGTGTCTGCAACCGATACTCTGCTTCCTGCACGTCCCAATTCTCTTTTCTGTCAGCTTTTCCAGGGGGAACAAGGAAAGTGTGTGGTTTCCTGTACCTGTCACACCTCCAAATTCCTTCGCATCTGAGCACATGATCAATTGGTACCCATCCACCATCGTCACATACCAGGCTCTGCCTCTCTGAGGCCTTTCCAACTTGGTGTCTCAAAATGCGATTCAATGCTGAGCTGACATCATCCTCATATGCTCGCAATCTGTTGTTATGACCAAATGTATAGTCATATCCATACTCAACACCACTGTAATACTTGTAGTTGTGGAAGTAACATCCGGTGTTGGGGACAATCTTCAGGAAGCCATCCAATGGTGCTTCAACTCTTTTGTACATTGGCTTGCGAGTGTTCTTGTCAGTGTAAGCTGCAAGGAAATCCGGAACTTTCCAGACATCACCTCCTCCACGCATCGAGATCGTAGCGCGCCTTTGGCCCTTCACTGACAATGTCTCGGCCGTCAATGGAGAGTCTTCCTGCTTCATCCAAATCTCCAACTTCAGACATCAAACGACTGTCATCGTACCAGTGGTACTCTCCTGTTCGGGCTAGATCGGGCTCTGCTGGCTCGTTGGACTCATCCGTTTCACCCGAACCTTCCTTCTTCTTCTCACCCTCTTGCTCCATCTCAACATCGGACCCTGAACTTTCACCTTCAAGTGCAGTTTGGATTGCATCCAGGGCCTTCTTGAGATCGGTCCTTTTGGGGTCTTCGCATTCGTCGTGGGTGTGTTTGGTGCTCCCACAGAAGATGCAAACATTGACCTCCTCGGAGGCGGTGAAGAAATTCCCAAGAGCATCGAGAAGATATTGCTTCCCGGACCTTTCAGATGCACGGGCAGCCTCGGTGTCATCCTCGTTGGGCTCCTCAGCTTCTTCCTCGTCAGGTGGGGCTGATAGCCCTTGACCCAACTCGTCTTCAGCTTCGTCACCCATGTCGACGTCGTCCTCGATGTGATACCTCTTGCGGAACTTGTCAATCACCTGTTGCTTCTCCCATGCAGTCATGCAATCAAACTCAGTGAGGCTCTCATAGTCAGGGATGGTGTTGATGATTGTCATCACCTCTTCGGCCTCTGAAGGTTGGAGAGTGCAGTCGAATGATCCACGTCTTTTGCCGTTTGTGGTGAATGTGGTCCTTGCCATGGAACCAAATGCAGTCAGTGCCTTCTCCAAACCGTTGAGAAATTCGGTGGGGTCAATGTGGTCGTCGAAAACATCGACAACGCCTCTGGCCATGCTGGTGATGTCCAGGACTCCAAGCCAGAACTCTATGATGTCGCCCACTTTCTCAGCTGTTGCTCTTGAAAAGGCAAAGATCTCATTTCTTTCCTTCATCTCTGGGACCGCAACCTGTTCAAAGAAGTCTTTGTATGCGACGTTGCCGCAATCTTTGGTGACCCTGAAAGCCAAAATCCACTTTCCAGGACCTTTGTCAAAGATCCTCTCTCTGTAGATGCTGAATTGCTTTCCTCGGCCATTTTTGAAGATTTCTTTGGCCTGATTCTGAGGAATGCGTACACCACCCATATGGGACAACGACTTCATAAGTTCTTCACCGTATTTCAACTGCTTGTTGCTGATTACAGATGCTGCTGCAAACACCAACCACTTTTGGAAGTTCTTGCTGATGTCGAGTTTGTCCAAGCCGCAATTCTTGAAAGCGACTTTCAGGCGGGCAGCAAGCAAGAGCACCGACTTTCGTGCGCCCAGCGTAGGAGCCGATTTTCGATAATGGTCCTGAGTATTTGCCGAGCAATTGATGCACGTAGTGGGCCTATGCTGAGCAATTTCAATTGCATCCATGGTCTTGGCGGCTCTGCAATATTCACAAAGAAAATCAACACTATCAGGGTACACTGGGAACCAATAACAATTGAATGACTCCTCAGGTTCAAGCTCGTGGGATCCAACAATCGGTTCGCTCCACTGTGCTTTGTGCCGCTTGTCTTTGTTGAATCTTGTGGTAGTTGAGCCTGTAGCGGATGTGCCCTTCTGGTAGATCGTTGCATCACCTTTGGCGTAGTCATCCGGCGTCATATCGCCGCTAGCGATCCTGAACACCTTAGTTGACGGTAACATCAGCGAGCATCTCGGGATCTACGCCAGAATCTTTGGGTCGATATGCTCCCTCGTTGAGGGTTGACACATGTTCCCGATTGGTGGCGCATATCAAGAAGACGCGCTGTCTGAAGAGGTTCTTCTCAATCACAGACCAAATGGCATTCTTGCCAAGGGTGCCCTTCTTCGTGGCCCTCATGGTGGTGAATTGACTGCCAAATTGTGAGTACATGGACCTCCACATTCTCTGATCAGTCGTTACCATTACACCTTCCCTTTTCAAACCTTCAGTCAGTTCAACGGCAAGTCTGGATGTAATGGAGTCGACACAATTGAACATGGAGTCAGTATTGATTGCAACGATCACGGGTTGCGATGCGACTTGGTCGAGATCGGTCACACACTTGATGAACTCCTTTTGAAATGAACTCTGCATCATCACACTATGTGGCGGCTTGACATCATGCAGAAACTGGAGTGACAACCACACATGGATGGTAACCAGTCCCTGATCATTCAAGTCCTTGTTCACATACTCAATGACATTTCTGACGGTGTCTCGGAACTTGTCGATGGGCCTCACTGTTTGAGATTCATGGATCTTGAACAAATCGATGCTCCATCCCATGTCCTGCAGGCCAATCCCTAAGTCATGTCTGCCAGTTGAGGTTCCAATGTGATGTGCCAAATCTGTGATTAGGATGGTCGTTCCTTGTCTGAACTTTCCAGACAATATGTCGGAGCTCTTCTGTGTGCTGGGGTTCTCAACAATCTCACAAGCTAGTGGATTGCAAATCTTTTTCACAATCTCCCCCATGCCGGACAAGTGCGCCACGTCCTTGTCGTTCTTTCCGAGCATCATCAGTAGCCCGGCAGTTGACAAATAACATCCCGTACGTGTCAATCCGTACGTTCGTGCTAAGTGGCTATAACACTTTAACCAATCTTTCTCAGAAATTCTCGCAGCATCTGCATCTGTGACAACATTGTTGTTACACACACCGAAAACCATGCAACCATATGCTGTAACTCTTCGCAAATATTGCGACCAACCTGATACATGTGGTCCAGCTGCGGCAGGGCCCTGAATGATCGACAGCAGAAAAGAACCATTTTCGTCCATCCATGCGGAAGAAGAAAATGATGTTCCTCGATGATCAGGGTTGGATGATGAAACCAGCTTGTAACCGATGGGCGGTTCTGAAATGACCCAATCTGGCGGGCTATCAGGTGGCCTCGGTCGTGCCTTCGGAGGTGGCTTCGCAGAACTTCCAGTCGCTCCAGCTGAAGAGGATGCGTCGCCTCCGGTGGAGGTTGGACGTGCCTTTGGTTCAGGAGGAGGAGGAGCCGGCCCTGCTTGAGCTCTCCTTCTTTCATCATCAGCTGTTGATTGCTGTTGATTCATCATGACAATTGGATGTGGGTCCCATGTTGGGGGAACTCCTTGTGCTGGAGGGTATCGACCATCTTTGGGCAAGAGTGGAATGTCCCAGTTGTCGATGTGTTCAATCTCGGTGACACCTTGGGCGACCTGGCTTGCCGATGTGGTCGTGATGAAATCACGAATGCAAGAAAAGGTGCGATTCCTCTTCTCGATGGCGTCGAACGATCCCTGATCGGCGCTGGCGACGTTGTAGCCACCAACTTCCCAGATGTCACTCCGGAGGTCAAACGACCCCTTCACAGTCTTCAACTTGGCCTGGATGGTCTTTCTGAGGCTAGACATCTCTTTGAACGTCTCCATTCTGGAGACCCACTCGTGCAGCATTGCCGATGCCAAGAGCATCGTCTGCAAATGGACAACTGCTGCTGTCCTCTCGAGTGTCAAGTCGTACCTCATAGACACCCAGTCTTCCAGGACGTTCTGGATGATGATCGCTTGGCCTGGGGTGTTGGCCTGATGCATCTTGGCGTTGTGCCGTCGAAGTGCATAGCCAAGGTTGGCACCCTCGCCTTCCAGGATCTCCCATAGCGTCTTTGCCCTGGATTCAATCTCATCCATGCTGGTCTTCTCCCGCTCCATGACGTTGAACGCCCATTTCTCCCAATACACTCTGGTCATTGGGAACCAGGCAGCACGCAATCTGATTTGATGGCAATTGCTATTGCCGGGAGGATGTGATTGGTTCAATGAACCCATATTCACAATGCTTGTGTTGGAGATTTTCTCTCTCAGCTGCCTAACCGTGACTGTTCGGTTAATCATGTTGTTTGTGCCGGAATTTTGGCTACGTAAGGTCTCCCAGAACTCATCAATTCTGATTGCACATTCTTTCGTGCACAACATCTTGAGGAAGCTATAATCATCATTACGTGCTCCTCGTTCAACTAACTTTGACAATCTGGAAGCCTTATCCACAAAATCCGACACGGTAAGATTCAACTCGTCCTCTTCAGTCACCTGCATCATCAATTTCAGAAGGAGGTGAATCGCGTGAGAAACATGAGTTCTATGAATCCTACCAGCAACGAAAGCTAATGCAATAACCACTGACGGTGGAACTTGTACGACGGTTATCCAGTCGCCAAGAGCTCGATCAGGGTAAAATTTCTCATCGAATGTCGAAAAGGCCTTGGGCAGCTGACCAGCTTGACCTTTGTCTTCTACCAATCGCAGCGTGCTCTTCAATGCTGCGTACCCTTTGGCTGCGGAGAGGGTGACAATCTTCCTCTCGGCCATCGCGGCAAGGAAACCAGCCAGAGGGGAATCCGGATCAGCGATGGGTCGTCCGCGATGCGGCTTAAACCCTAGCTTCACCTTCAAACCACCTCGGCGGCGAATCCAATCAAGTAGTAGTTGGCCACAATGCTGATTCATACTGTTTTCATCCTCACCAGTAATGAAAGCTAAGCATGTGCATGCTTGTTCCTTGGTCTAGATGTACCCATCTTGTTGTTCACTTTCTTTGGTTGCCTTCGTCCCGTATGCAATGTTCCACAACATCTGATTCTTCACTCCTCGAATGATACACCTTACAATCTTGTCCGTGTATAACTGTGTTACACGAGTTTCTCTACCTTTTCGAATGTGAGCCATCACACTTTTCATGCAAGTCAGAAAATGAAACCCCCCCACGATACGATCCTCCATGGTTTCTTGATGGCTGTGCCTGCATCTTTGAACTGTGATTTCAAACCATACATGCATCCATCAAATTCATGAATAGTAGAACTTGTACCATTGACCATGAATTTCATCCTTTCATCAATCCAATAGTCGCATCCACGAGGCAGCTCCAACAATGCCATTGCATACATCTCATGCACACGTTGTAGACACAATGAAAACTCTTCCCAAAGCTCCCAATACAATTGTGCTTTCATGCGAATGTTGTGAGCAGTGAGACATCACTTACGTTTTTGTTCAAACGATTCCACGGCGATACACCTGTGCAAGGCCCAGCAAAGAATACGCAGTCACTTGCACTTCTGATGCATCTTCGCCACTTGGCTCTACCAAAGTTTGACATCAAGTTGTCGTCTTCAGTGATGGTGACTATGTGCATCAACTTGAATCGATCTTTACGATGGATCTTCGTCATAATGCTCTGTGTTTCAGCGCGCATCAGGAGTAGGCATGGAGTCTCATCTTTCAATTCATGCAACTCCAAACAGATCACAGTGTCCTTGAGAAACTCTCCAACAAAGTCACAAGATGATCTTCGGAAATGGTACTTCAAGGTAGTCCCATTCTTTCTATGCAATATCATTTGGATATCCCAATCCTTCTTCTTTCTGGTCTCATGTTTCAGTTTGTATTGATGGGCAATAAACATGTCATCAAGAGGGATGATTTTCATGTTACCATCAAATGTGCAGGTGACTACGGAGTTCTGGCACGACGCCCTGTCCTCCACATCAGATCCACTGTCCAATAAGTTGTCAATATCGGCATTGGAAATGATCTTGAATGTTGTAGTACCTGTCCAAAATTCATTCCTTCTGTTTGTACGTTCAATGTTATTCCCAGCTAACCTCCATGAATCGTTGATTGTTCTTCCACTTGATTGAAATACTTGATAAGTCTCCCGAGCATCACGAAAACGTTTCAATCTGCAGGGTAAGAAGTCAGCCTCTTTGGGAACAAACATTCTTCTTCTTGGGGTATTGTGCACTCTCACCAGTGTAGTTTCATCCTTCCATATCCATTCATCTCTACATTCTTCATTCTTGGGCGTCTTTCGTGCTTTTCTTGAAGGTGTAGGATTGTGAAATACATCTCTTGACACTCTTGTATGATCCACTTCACCACCAGCGAAAACAATGCGATGTCGATTTGGGTCCTTATTTTCTGTAGGATATGGGTCATCATTGATTTCAGGATCCCCCGTTGGGGGTTGTCCCATTGGAAGGCTACCCCAACCTGAACTCCCCCCATGAACAACTCGAAGAAGCGTGTTGATCACCCGAGCAGTGCCGAGAGGTGCTGCATGAATGGTTGTGGGTTGGTCTCCATGGGATTGGTGGCAAAACAATAAATCAGCTCCAATGGTCAACTTTGGATATTTCTGGACGTGGATCTGACGAGATGGCACCGTCACGGAAGGCCCTGGTCGTTCTTGTGACGCCGGGGGTCTCGATGGGACTTGCCCGGAACGCCTTATAGCGGCCGCCGATGGCAGTTGTTCGCTATTGTTGGATTGATGGTATTGGAAACAAGCACGTTCTACCCACTGATCAAAACGGTCTTGTTGTTGAACAGGGTGAGCTCGATCCTCTACTTTAATCCACTTGCCATGAGTCAATATCCAAGTGCTGCGTAAACAATCTTTGGGTAGTGACAAACCGCTTGGACGTTTCCGGAAATATGTTGGCGTCTTAACGACCAAAATAGGATCCATACCGGGTAATTGTTGTACTTGCTCTTTGCCTGAAAGTCCCTTCTGATACACTTCAGGTGGTAGAATAGGAATTTCAGTGTAGGGAAGATTTGGAACATCATTTGTTTTGGTTTGAAAAACTTGGCGAACCGTGGTGTCGACGTTGGTAGTCGGTGAGACCATGTCGAGCAGTTCCTTCGAAACGATGTCACCAGGGTCCAACAAATTGATAAGCATACATGCTCTTTTCCATGACAGGGGGTTCTTGAATCCTTTGGTGTGAATGTCCGCGGCCATTTTAGAAGTAACTTCATACATCAATACGTAGTTCTCCTTTGTAAAATGTTCATGGAGGGATGTGATGGCTATGCCATGGGTCCTCTCAAGATGCCGCATAGTAGGGTTACGACCCGACCGGACAACACCGATCATGCCCTGATTGTCATCATGAAACAATAATTTGGGCGATTTCCCCGTCAAAGTTTCCCAAATACTCAATGCAGGCAAACCCATCGTTCGAAGTGTGACATCTGCCGCCACAATCTCAGCCTCAGGTGTGGAATGACTTACGCATCCCTGCCGTTTGCTGCCTCCAGACAACGGGAAGCGGGTTTGTTTCCCTTGTATGTGCATATGAGACCCAGAAGTTGATCTCAATGTTTGTGCACAACCTGCAAAGTCCGCATCTGCGAATAGAGATAATGATAAATCATCAAACTTGTTGCCAACCCAACCAGTCATCCGTTTAGACAAACTTGAATTGACATAGCACATTAGGTGATACAACTTGGCATCATCATCGACTGTCCACTTGGTCACATTCCTGGCCAAAGAATTGATAGACCGTAACAAGTCGAACCGTGCGATCCTGGCAGCGTAAAGCAGCTTCATGAGCACTCTGGCAGCGTGTGGCGCTAAAGCGCCTCGTGCAGACTCCCCAGGAGAGACGTCTTCCCCTGTGGTCCCGGGTTTGTAGAACTCCGGGAGCGTCTGGGTCAAATTCATGCGAACACCAGGGACAGGATACCTTCTTCTTTGGATCCCCTGGACATGGTGCCCTTGATTTATGTTTCTTGGTTTCTTCTGGCAAACTTGGTGTTGATACGTGTTTCAACTTTGTGTCTTTGCCAACAATGTCAAGATACCTTTCAACTGACAGTTTCAACAAACCCTCCATGTCGTAGGTCATAGTTGACACCGGGGTACCATCATTAAGTTTGGAAGACCCTTTGCTCAAAATGCATCCCAAATAGAGTCCTAAGTCAGTCTCGGGCTCAATGTTCAGCTTAGAGCGTAGCATCTCCCATCCTTTAGTCAGGTTCTCTTCCGGACCAGCCAGTTTCAGGTCATCAACATAAGTAACTAATAACAATTGAAGCTTCTTGTGAAAATACATTGACGGCCATTCTTCGCCAACAGGGACAAAGTCTAACTCCCGTACTTTCCGATCACAATGTTGTTCCCACATTGTACCTGAATCAGGATGACCATAAAGTGCTTTAACCAATCTCACTACTGGTCTACGGAACTTCCGGAAGTCAATGTCGTCTGGCCATGCATCTTCGGGCAATTCTACCCAACATGGTGGCCCTGTGAGGACGGCTTGAATGTAAGCTTGAATAGCATCTGCTAGTTTTACTCCATGGCCCGGTAAACACCCGTAAAAATCTGCCCATCGCGAGGCCTCAAAGGTGGCAGGTGAATTGCCCAGGTCTTGGAAGAAGGCAGCCTCCCAGAACTGGTTCTTCACTTGGTTGCCAAGCAAGAGTCCTCGCCCTTTGAACTTTCTGCTGGGGTTCCCTTTGGGCAGCTGATAGCTCTTCTCAACACAGATTCCATGAATCCTAGCCATGTGCACCTCAGTGCCATTCTTCTTTGCTTCTCGAACAACATCATCGTACTCCCTGACCACGCTGAAATCATAGACTCCAGCAGCATGCTGACCTAACCATTCTTTTCTCACGGCCTTGCGGGCTTCATCATTTTCCATCATCTCCTTTCTAGCAACTGGTCTTGCTACTGCTGTATTGAACATTTTGTTGATATTGATGCCACCATCATTCGTGACAATCTTATCTCGATGATGATCATGTTGCTGAATACACGGCATACATGGAAATGAATGGATGTTCATACCCTGATTGCAAGACTCATGAACATTGGGTCCGGCATCATGCAATGTTGCTGTTGCGACCACCTTTCCCTGGTTAAAGTCATACACACGGTCGTTGTGCCAAGTAGCCTTTGGGCCATGCCCCTTTTCAACCTCAGACCATTCGTCCCAGTCGATGAGAAAATCATCATCGTTGGGAACGTCAGTGTCGGATGAGGAAGATAATGCTCCATGGTCAGCATTGGTCCTGTTCCCGATGGGAGTTGAGGACATTTTGTTAAACTGAAACACTTTTCCTCGGCGAACATGATCTTGCGGTTTGGCTACACCAGTAATGTGGTCATCATCATCTTCCTTTGATTTGGGCTTAGAGGATTTCTTTTCTTCTTTCTTCTTCTTTTCTTCCCTTGCCTTGATCAACGCATCGCTCTTCTTCTTCTCCACCTCGGCCTCCGCCTTCTTCTCCGCAGCTTTGGCGATTCCTTTTCGTACATCAGGAGACATCTTTCGCCATTCTTCTGGAGAATACTTGGAAGGCCTTGTAGTGGATGAAATTCGGCGACGACCACGTTCATCAATTCGGTAGGGATGACCACGAGAATTCAACTTTACCCATTCACCGTCATCATTCAGGTAGACAATTCCATCACCAGCCTTGCCAATGGAGTAGTGTTCAGGTCCTCCTTCAGGGATAGCAAGATCAGGATGAGCAGGCTTGTCGATACCTGGTGGTCCCATTCTCACTGGGCTGTCAAATCTTCCCAGTAATCTCTCAGCCTCAAGTTCACCTTCGGACTTTCCCAGTGGGACCTTCGATGAAGGTTGTCCACCGCCGTCTTCTCCATCGTCATCGTCATCATCGTCATCATCAGGTGGCGGTGGTGGTGGTAACATTTCAGAGTTCCCATCCAATCTATCTTTGACCTTCAGACCTTCAATGGTGACATTGATTCTTTCATACTCGGCTTTGCAAGGGAATTCCAAGGGTTCTTTCAACTCAACCTTTTCGGTGTAATGTGGTGTACGTAGCTTTGCAATTGGCTTCCCAGCATCATATGCTAGGTTTTGTTTGGTCCAATCACATAAAGCCCAAACACGATACTTCCTTGACCAATGCAATCCCGGTCCCAATGAATATCCAGCAAATACTCCAGGAATACCCATAGGATCAAATTTGTGTTGCTGTTCTCTTGCACGGGCATCACTTGGTTTGAAGTACACTAATGCACCAAAAGGAATCATCTTTCCCTTGAATTCCTCCCCATGAAGCTTACACCAAGAGCTGACCTCATCATCATTGGGTTCAATGTTGAGCAAATGGCTAGCACATCTAATAGCATACATCCAAAAACATGGTGGAATGCCTGATTCAAGTAGACATGTTGTAGTTGCCACCAACACGAACTGATTGGTCCTCTCGGCAAGTGAGTTGTGTTTGGTCTTTCCGGCCAACGATGTATCCATGGGAATCTTCAAAGCTTTCATGGCCTTGTCAAACTGTGGTGCATCATCTGAGTACGCTTCACGAATCTTTCGTCGACCCATGAATTGCTTCACTCCTCTGATCACTGCATCAGTGTCCTTTCGAGCAGATGGATAGGATTGTAGCATTCCCGTGTATCGATCACGGATGACGAAGATGGTCTTGTCATCACCATAGTCCTGCTCAGCAATTCGACGATTGTCAACGTAGTCGAATGTGATCAAGTCTCCAAACTTTGTGAGCTTACGTTGGAAGGCTCCTCGAAAAGTCTTTCGATGCTTCATCTTTGCACGTATGGATGAGTCACAATATGGGCTCTTGTATCTATGGGTCAACAAGTGGAGCTTTGACCTAGCTTCATTTTTGAGTGTTCCTCTTTTGGTAAGTCTAACTCCTCCATCTTCTTCATCTACATCAATGACATCATCATCATCTTCGCGTGCTTCTCCTTCAGGGATTTCTTCAATTTCTACGTCATGCTCACCTTCTTCGTCATCTGGGCCCAAACTTGGTTCGTAGCCACCATCATCGTCGAAGTCGGCATAGTCGTCGGATGTCGTCGGCATGCTCATCAAGTTCATCGCCATAGCATGCCATTTCTTCGGCATCACCTGCGTCACTTCCAACGGCAACCTCGGGCAGAGTCTTGTTCTTCTTCTTCTTACCTCTTCTGACTTTTGCCCTCTTTGGTGACTCGCCATCTGACCGTCCGACGATGTCGGTTAGATCTTCCAGCTCATCACCGCTCTCACCATCAATGACCATCAAACTTTCACCCTCAGATGTGGAACATTCATCGCTAATGACGTTGAGGATCTTGGCAATCTTCGATGACGTCCCTCTCTTCTTCTTCTGGTCTATGCTAACATATGGGATGTAGTCTTTGACTGTCATCTCGATGATGTTACCATTGGCGTCAAGCATGTATGGAGTTTTCCCGGACGGCCAAATGAATGAATAACCAAGGTCAACACAACGTTTCCCCATGGAGATCACTGATGGCGTGTCCTCCAGAATATGTGCTTGAGCAGGCTCATCAAAGGCTTCGAACTTGATGTCAGATCGCTTGGTCGAACTTGTGACGCCATTGGCGGTGTGAAAATTCACTACGGAGTCATCATAAGTTGGCAGGTCCATCCTGTCAATCTTCTTGGCAGATATCAAATCATGTCCGCTTCCTGAGTCCATAATGAATCTCTTGTCTCTCTCCTCAACTGGGACTGTGATGCACATGATGTTGTCCCTCTTTCCGTAGCGCACGTCAATGTGTTGGACATAACTTTCAGTGAGCACTTCACTTTTCACATCATCATCTTCATACTCAATTCTGATCATGATGTCCAAAGTTGGACCGACGATGATAAGGACTTCATCAATGTCACTGTAGTCATACTTCTCATCTAAAATGATAGCCATTGCCTTCCCACGACTCCGAGCAAGTCTACAAGAGTAAGCCCACTGTTCATCTTTTCTAACATCATCCGTGGTCCTACCCAACTTACCATGTCCTTTGGAATAAGTTTGAGACTTACGCATACACTTCACATAGTCCTTCTTCTCGTACACATGGACTTCATCCTTCTGTGGACTAAACTTGACCTTCTTCTTCACCACGTTGGATGCAATCGCGAAGGGAGGTTCATCCACATCACTGTCATCATGTAGAAGTGCAGGAGCCGCTTTTGACGATGGCGATCCAGTGTTCGGGGCCGTGTTGAACAAATGGGCATCGCGTCGTTTGTTGCACTTGTCACCATATCGACACTTCCCCTTAGCCCAGTGCCAGCATGGTTCGTCGATCTTCTTGGTCTTGTTTGCTGGAGACTGTCCTCTTGGCGTTTTACCACCCCCTTTGCCGGATCCACCGCTCTTGCTAGCATCAAAAGTCTTTTGACCGTGGCTATATTCACAATCTTTCCCCTTCTTGCAAGACTTCTTGATGAAATGGAAGTGACAAGGAATCTTCTTCTTCTCTCGAGGACTGGCACTTCGGCGCTTCGACTTTCCTTTTCTTCCTTACCCTTTTCCTTTTGTATGTTGTTTCGGCTGAGGTGATGGTAGTACAGGAGCAGCATCAGATTTTGCTTTGGGCTTCGGAGTTGCTTTCTCCTTGGCAGTTGCCTTTGCCTTCGCTTTGGCATTTGCGTCAGGAGGCGCTGGAGCAATGGGAGTAGGCGCAGTCGGCCTTCCTCCACCAGCAAAATCTCTGGCATACTTCTCCCTGGCCGCAACGTGCTTATCTTCTCTGATCCTGGCAATGTGACGCTCGATCACGTTGATGAGATACTGATACGTTCTCCTTTCCTTCCATCCATGATTCATATTGCTTTATGTCATAGACCATCAAATTGGAGTTCCTGATCTTCTTGTACAATGCATCACGCAACCAATCATCTTGGGGCACGTCTTCAGGCATCATGTTGGAAACAATCTCCATCCACTTTTCATAGAACGTTTCAATATTGGCATCACCCAGGTATCTTGATTGAATGATGTGCTCCATGGTGAATGCAGTTTCTCGTTGACCTGGTGTCCTGAAATGTTCAAGAATCATGGCAAGAATTTCTCGTCCCATGACAAAAGTTGCTCTCCGGTTGCTGGCTTGGGTCCTCAGTCTCAACTTTATTGCAACATGTCGGGCTACATCACCAGCTTGTGATATAACATTCGATAGTGCAATAGAAAGCTTTGCATCAATAGACTGAAACCTTTCCCCACCGCTGTCATTTAGAGCGTCAATGTCAGGGTTCTGCCTTAGTGCAGGTTGTAACCATGTTTCCCATGCGGCTCGGTCGCCGTCATTGGCTGCGAGGCATACGCTCTTGATAAGATCAGATTGCCAAACTCCCAAATTTTGATGTTTCGGCCATGGACTAATGTACACCTTGTCAGCTTCTCGTCGAGATATTCTCGGAGGTTCTTCGGCAGTAAAAGCTGTTGTTGACTCAAGGTCGATTGCTGAATCCCTCTGTGATCCTCGAAGAGAAGGCAAGCCAGGTGGATTCGGAGGTCCAGGTGGTCCATTGGGATCAGGTGGCCCGATCGGGAAATCTGGATCATCTCCGCCACTGGGCCTCTTGTAGTCAGGGATACCTGCTCCCTCAGCAACGCTCACTCCTTTTCCATCCAAAATCTTCTTGTTGACCTCGCGCAATAGTTCAGATACTCTCTGGTTCTCGGGATGTGCAGGTCGTTGATATGCTTGCTCTGTACTCAAGGCATTGTTTGACTGAGCCACCATATATTCCTTGTTGAGTTCTTCATCAAGCTGTCGAATCCATGCTCGAAGGACGTTTGACTCGTCATTTGCTGCCTTGACATCACTCTCCAACTTCCCAATGACCATTCTCGACGATAGATCACTGTTAGAAATACCTGCAGAGTATGGGAGCATGTTGAGATTCTCTTGATTCTTGATGGTTGTTTCGGCATCTTTGAGACTTTTTCTCAATTTTGCTATTTCGGAATCTTTCAACATCAACTTCTCATCTTTCTCTCGTAACTCACCTAGATATTCACATGATCGTTCATATTGCTGTGCACCCGTGGCTAACTTGAATTTACGTTCACTTTCAAGTTCAGTTCTGAGGATAGCGACTTCAGATCCGAAGTGGGTCGATGACCCTTGCTTCGAAGCGTCAGCCAATTCATCTCTCAACCTGATGTTAATACACATGTATTCATCTACTTCTTCAGCAAGATCCTGGGCTCTAACCTGTGCAACTTTGACTTCAGTTTCAAGATGTTGAATTGCAGAACGGCTAGAACCATGGCCGATGGCCGTTGGATTCTCCTGAAGCGACCGTCTCAGTTTCGTGTCTCGGTCCTTGATCTCGGTCTTGAGCTCATTTGTCAAAGCTCGCTCATTGTCATAGAGCATCTCATAGTGCTCCATCCTTTCTCGAGCATTCGAGCTAAGGCTTGATTCGAACCTTAAATGAGCAATGGCCTCGGCTTCAGTGTTCCTGTAATTGGCAAACCGTTTCACTGTGTCGTGCTCTGTATTCTTATGGCGTAGATCACTTTCAAGTTTGGCATGATTGGCTTCATTGATTTTCTTACGATACTCTCTAGTGATCTGCTCCATGTTGCTCTCATACAGTTCGGCCTGCTTACGGGAATGGACAAGTGCTTCACTCAGCATCTGGTTCTCATCATTGAGCTCGTTGACCGCAAATGTTTGTCTCTGACTTGTCATCTCCAAATGAGTATGTGAGAAGTTTGCCAGTTCAGATTGATTACGATACTCCACTATGGAATTCTCAAGACTCCTCTGCATTTCATTTCCTTCTTGGTACAACGTCTCAGCTACACTCCTAGCAAGGCTACTATCATGTTGCATTTGCTGCAATCTTGATTCAGTGTTTCCAAGTAGTCCTTGAAGGTGGTGTACTTCGTCCTTGTACTCATCCTGGATCTCAAGACCGCATTCATAGATTCGTCTGGCGCCATGCTCTGCCAATGCACCTCGACGTTCAAGATCTTCAATACGGATTGATGCACCTTCATCTTCCTTGGAGGCCAACATCAACTCGGCTTGATATTCTGTTACCTCATTAGATGAGTACATCAATCGACTGTTGAGAGCATTGATTTCATTGAATACCTGTTGATTATGTCCGCGAAGATAGTCGGTGAACTTGATCTCAATGTCTCTAATGATCTGATCCCTTGAAGCAGCGTACATTTTCAGATTGTGCCACTTTCTCTCTCAGAGTTTG
Organism: Cladocopium goreaui; assembly: GCA_947184155.2. Taxonomy (NCBI): domain Eukaryota; class Dinophyceae; order Suessiales; family Symbiodiniaceae; genus Cladocopium; species Cladocopium goreaui. Next base: position 806,051 of record CAMXCT020004223.1, on the reverse strand, counting down.
ACATTGTGCTCTAAGCTCTTCAATCATGGCTATTGGTTCATTGCTACCACGTGCTTCTGTTGTTCTTCTCTTGGCACTAATATCACTTGATTCCCTACCATGTTGGTCCTCGACTGCCCTCGGGGTCCTATGTCCGGTAGGTGTTCTTCTTGGTGATCGACGGCTTCTTCGTGCATTTCCACTTCGAGCCACGTCTCGTGCCGATCTTGGAGTACTGGTAGTCGATGCTCTTCGATGTCTAGAAGTCATCTTCTGCCATCCAGACTTTGCCGTCTTCGTTGATTTGTCCCCACTATCAGCAGTTCCTGGTGAAGATTGTGAAACACCTTCGGCAGGGGCTGCGGCAGTACCGTCAAAGGTAAACTGCGTTTCTCCACTGTCGCCTTGCATCTTTGCGATGTTGGCGCTGATCGGACTTCACGATCGTTCGCACCCAGCGTTGGCTAACAGCACGCAGGTACTCTGCTCCCGATGGGAGTTAGAGCCCTTACGGCTGATAACCTGTGAACAGATGAGTCCCTGTTCCAGACCTATTATGTTGGATTCAGAGCGTCCCGCGTTTCAGCTGTTTGCCAACGTTTCAACCGGCATGCAGAGGCAGCGCAGCGACCCATTTTCCTTTTGAGGGGGCTTGAGCCATGAAGTACATGGCGGTGCATATCATCATCACATGCGCAATTGTATGCAACTATATACATGTGTGATTCTGGTATAGTCCCCATTCGCATGTTAATATATAGAGATGGATGTATGAGTGTTAAGATAAGAGGTTCAATTCAAGTCACAGTCAGGAGTCAGGACCCTAAACCCAAAAAGAACATGGAAAGGAGCGCAAGGGCCATCCCATTATATCATATTGTAATACTGTGCTTGTCCCATCCCAGAAACGTTCGCCGCCTGCCAGGTCCGCCCGTTTATACTTTTTTTGGGGAGATGGCAAACCACCTTGGTTGGGGGGGCCCAAAGCACACAGCCCTCATGACATGTTTATACATGCTGGTTTCGACTCACATCATTTCCTTTTTTTCCGGTTCACATGGAAATGGGACTTCGCCACACCACCCCATCAACACATGCACGCACGATATAAGGTATACGTGTCCAGGCTCCTCCTCAGGTCTTATGACTTTCAATGGAAGTGATGGTGTACCATGGCCTTGCCATCAGCCATGGTACATCTATTGTCACTTCCTCCCAAATACATGGTACGAACTTCACCCCTCCGTCGAATTGCTGAGGTGCCCACGGCAACAATGACTTCACTGTGACTGCGTAAACATGGGCCGGCCTGTGTGTAAAAGCATCTGTATGTAAAAGTGATTGTGTGTAAAAGCGCTTGTGTGTAAAACCGTTTGTGTGTAAAAGCGTTTGTGTGTCAAAGCTTCTGTGTGTAAACGCGTCTGCGTGTAAAAGCTTCTGCGTGTAAAAGCGTTTATGTGTAAAAGTGTTTGTGTGTAAAAGTGTTTGTATGTAAAAGTGTTTCTGTGTAAAAGTGCCTGCGTGTCAAAGCGTCTATGTGTTAAAGCTTCTGTGTGACTGTGTGTAAAAGCTTTTGTGTGTAAAAGCGACTGCGTGTAAATGCTTCTGTGTGTAAAAGCTCCTGTGTGTAAAAGACTCTTTGTTAAAAGTGTCTGTGTGTAAAAGTGTCTGTGTGTAAAAGCATCTGTGTAAAAGCGTATGTGTGTAAAAGCTTCTGTATGTAAAAGCTTCTGTGCGTAAAAGCTTTGTGTGTAAAAGGGTCTGTGTGTAAAAGCGTCTGTGTGTAAAAGTGTCTGTGTGTAAAAGCTTCTGTGCGTAGAAGCTTTTGCGTGTACAAGCGTCTGTGCGTAAAAGGGTCTGTGTGTGAAAGTGTCTGTCTGTAAAAGCTTTTGTGTGTGAAAGCTTTTGCGTGTAAAAGCTTCTGTGTGTAAAAGTGTTTGCGATGCAAACTATTGTCTTGCACTTCTGCTATTTTGTCTTAATACTCCTCTTCTCGACTGCCTATAACACATCTTTAATATATTGTTTGTAATATGTAGTGTCTCCATACTAACAAGAGAAGACCCTGCTCCTCTACGCTCTCGGGCCATCCGTCGTCTAGTTCCACAGTCTGGCCAGCGACCGCCCCTCACGAAAGTGAGCAAGAAAACTGAAGCATCAGTCATGTGAATACCGAGGAGCAACAACAATGTATTTCAATGTGAATCACATCCGAATACTTACAAGATCTTACCAGCAAACATACATCCTTGCAGCATTGCATACAAAAAAAAATCAGCGCATACGGAAGTTCAGGTCCACAAGCACCGCTTGCGTAGCTCTTCGGCTGATCAGGATGTGCTGAGGCCCGGGCAACCATAGGCAAACGCAAAAGTTGCCCTTGGCTTGACAATTTCAAGAGGAAGTGGAAGCTCTAGAATGGAGACAGACCACACGAAACCGAACAAGCATCCTGAAAGCCACCACACAGCTGCTAGATATGCGTCGTGTTTTTTTGCCGTCTCACGTCTACATACTCATCGGCTACCATACCGAATGCAAGAAAAAAACATAGTACATGATTGCTTTGCCATGATGGTACCATTCCCAATGCTGCTGCAAGCCATCAGCTCCTCGATGAAAAACAACTGCCTGAGTTATGTTCCAGGCCCCACCAGACGTGCTCAACGCCAACAGAAGCAATGCAGTAGACAGGAGAAGTTGAGCAGATACTGTGAGCTTGTCAATGGCCCGAAGACTGCGCCAGTCTGAAAGAGCCTCCTGTATCACAGTAACGAGCACAGAAGCTGCCAAAGCGCCACCAATGACCGGAGTCGCAGCAGCTGCCAGCAGAGTGGCAAGTTTGAGGAACACCACGGGGGCCAAAGACCAAGCTTGGCTGACAGCCAGTTCTGTCACTCGCAGGAAGAGGTTCCCAAAGAAGTCGAACGGAACAGTTAGCCGCCCATACGACAACAAACAAAACCAATAAAGACTTCTGGCGAAAATGCACAGCCGCTTCCGGTTTCGAAATTCAAGCTGCTGATGTGGCGCAGGTGCAGGTAGAACATCGGAATCTCCATGCAATCCTTTGGTCAGCAAAGGCTGCGACGCAGCTATGCCCTCAACTGCCCCGTATGGCACGTTTAATATTTTGCAATAGTAGTTCACAAGGGATAGGACCAAGTTGTTCATCTTCACATGACTAAAGTATAGCAGCAAAAGCGCCGCACCCAAGGCTGTCAAAGTTGCGAAAGGCTGCAGTTGGTAATAGCAAGCACCATTACCTTCAGGCACCCTGGAGACAAAGACGTGGGTCACAGCAGCTGCCCAGTATAAGGCTGCAAAGGATGTCAGCAACTGAAAAGCCCATGAAAGCACCCCGATCACTAGTGTAAAGTCTTCTGCTACATCTGCCAGCAAAGCCCAGTCATGGGCAAGTTTCATCAGAGTCCACATGACGAGGACAAAAAGGTAGACAGTAATGGCACAGCCCTTGTCCCGATTATCCTCAATCTGCTTCCGGACGTTGTCTGTTTCGCACACAAGCTCGTTGACGTGGGCCGGGTTGGGAAACTCTTTGGTATCAGATGCTGACCAAATCGAATCGAGGATAGGCGGATAGGTTTGCATGAGCCCCCACCAAGTGCCTTGGGGATGTAGAGCCGAGAAGTTGCCACCATTCTCAACAGATATAAAGGCTGGGAAGTCCCAAGACGGAAAACTTGAGTTGAGCTGTAAGTTTGCAATGGTTTGAGCCATTGCTTCGGTCGTAAAAAGTTGAATGTTGTAGCATGGCTTGCTGCAGGCGTGAAGATCTGTCATTGGGTCCAGCTTGTAGGTCACCACAGCAAGGAAAGGAGCCCATCCGAGGCAAATAAGAACCAAACATTCGATGTACCGCGGCAAGCCCATCGCGCAAGCGGTGCGGTACAGACTATGGATCTATGGAATGAGGAACGCGATGCTCGAAGCACAGAAACTGTGAGCTATAATTGAGCAGCATTGGCGATGGTGATTAACAGGCGCGTGGTGAACATGATCGTCTTCTATGTCATGAAAAATGTCTGAAACAGTCAACACGGGTCAATGGGCAGCTTGACCTCGAAAATCAGATCAGCAACCAACAGCACGCGTCACAAATGGATGCTAAGCCTTTCATCTCATGCCTTTGACATCAGATTGAAACGCTAAATCCAAGGAGATTTCAACATGGTCAATCTGTCAATCCAACATGTTCAAGTCATCAGCTCCCCAAAGATACACTCCCAAGGTCCTCAATCAAACAAGTGGCAGATGGCATCAAGCTCCCATCTCGACAAGCGTTGGCTCACTGAAAAGCACGAGGATGTTCTAGAATTTACTGGAATCTTTGGGTAGCCGTGGGCTCTAATGACCTGTTCATGTGGTAATTCTGGCTGTGCTCATATGGTGGGGTCTACGTACCTGGTTGTGGATTTGAAAGTATATGATGTCAAACAATGGTCCATTCATCACATGTAGGAATTTGACCATGTTTTTTTCATTTTGTTGGGACGCTGACTGCTTCCTGGTGCCAAAATTCAAGCATGGCAGGATTGCAGGATTGCAGTGTCAAAGATACTTTGGATTCCTTTGGATGTTAACATCCAGTGAAGAACTAATTAGGCCACCAATCGGTTGTTCCAGACACTTGCGTCCTTGTGCGAATGCTCTAAATGTGCCGGTCTGTCGTCTGTCGCTGCAAGAGTGTCAAAAGCGTTTGTCGGCGCCGCGCTGCCGCACCGGCACTTTTCTTGAAATCCCTAGGGTACTTCCGTGACCCCAACGGAAAAACAAATCAGCAATCTTTGCAATGGGTCCCTAGTATCTCTAGCATTATGACCCCGTGTAGAACAGAGAAAGTGGATTTCAGCAAAAAAATAAAAAAAAAAAAACACAAAAACAAAAACAAAAACAGAATCACCAAAAAAACAAAATCGACAGGAAGAATCACCAGAAGAAACAAAAAAAACAAGAAAAAAAACAAAACCTGCATTTTCTTTTTGTTTTTTTTTATTTGTGTTTGTTTTATTCTTGTTTTTTTTGTTTTTGTCTTGTTTTTTCTTGGTTTTGGTTTTCTAGTTTGTTTTTTTTGTTTGCTCTGGTTTTGTTTTTTTTTAATTTTTTTTGTCAAACCCTATATTCTGTGTGTTGTTGGACTCATAACTCTAGCAACGAAAGAATAATTCACCAGTGGCATGCATGGCATCTGGCTTAAATCTGGGTTTCACAGATGCAACAACACTCTTGGTATGTCGGACCAACATGACAATCCGTCATGACATTTGTCAGGACATGAAGAATTGGGAAGAGGCGTCATGAATTATAGTCTAATAGACATCACACCTGGGAAGGAAGGAAAGTAAAGCCAGCCTTAGTTCCAAAGAAATTTCGGTTGAACAAACACACAAACAACAACCAGAAAGACTGCCTCCACAGCACAGGACAAGGAATCGGACAGTCCCACGCCACCCCTGTCCCTCACCCACACTCCGAGATTCGAACACCCTACTGCAGCCACTACTTGCCAGACCCCACTTCCCACTTCGAATGGGTGAACTTAGCCGACTTAGCCTCTCGGAATGACATTCTACAATCAGACAATCAGCACCAAGGACCAGCAAAGCTGCTCACTACACTCAGAAGGACATGGAAAAGACTCTATCATCAAGAAACATGAGTAACAGAAATGCCATATCATGACATGCTATAACAGGACTCATTCTATGGCTGGAACAATCAGTTTGAAGATGTTCTTCGCCTTTGGAATGAAAACTTGCCGGTGACACTTGGCAGGGTCGTTCTCAGAGTCATTGACAGACTCGTTGTCATACTGATCCAAGTGCTCCAAAGCCATGTTGCCCGTTCGGGCATCAGCGCCATGGCCATGCATTGACGACTTATTGTCAGTGTCATTCATCGTGTCGTTGCCACTTTCTCCACTTTCTCCACTTTCTCCACTTTCTCCACTTTCTCCACTTTCTTCAGTCTCCATGTTCAGCAAAGAACCGTTCCACTCCGTCATATTTGCCATTGCGGACATGTTCTCGGCTTTGTCCATCATCTCCACTGCAAAACTCCAGGTTCCATTGCTGAGGTTGCTGTTATTGAGATCTGGCTCCAAAATGTCCCGGTCCTTGAATCATCAGCAAAACCTCCCTTTGCTATGCACACCGGTTGAGACATTTAAACATTTCTCCATTTCACTGCCAATACTCATGAATATATCCGCCGACCCCGGCCTTCGCCAAGGCAGGGGCGGCGCCTGGGACCACCGCAGGTGTGGAACTTGTCTTTCTTAGCAACAGGCATCCCAAGGCCACATCCATGGCTTTTTATGGGCGTCCAAGCTTGCCGTTTGCCAGCCCTAAAACGCTCCAAACCCCTAAAACCCCTCAAAGGCACTTCCATGGCTTGTTATGGGCTTCCAGCGCAGGCAAAAGCCCACATCCATGGCTTTTTATGGGCGTCCAAGCTTGCCGTTTGCCAGGCCTAAAACCCTCCAAACCCCTAAAACCCCTACCCCTAAAAGGCCACTTCCATGGCTTCTTAGAGGCTTCCAGCGCCCACATCCATGGCTTCTTATGGGCGTCCAAGCTTGCCGTTTGCCAGGCCTAAAACCCTCCAAACCCTCCAAACCCCTAAAACCCCGAAAAGGCCACTTCAATGGCTTCTTCTGGGCTTCCATCGCAGGCAAAAGCCCACATCTATGGCTTTTTCTGGGCGTCCAAGCTTGCCGTTTGCCAGGCCTAAAACCCTCCAAACCCTCCAAACCCCTCAAACCCCGAAAAGGCCACTTCAATGGCTTCTTATAGGCTTCCAGCGCCCACATCCATGGCTTTTTCTGGGCGTCCAAGCTTGCCGTTTGCCAGGCCTAAAACCCTCCAAACCCTCCAAACCCCTAAAACCCCTAAAACCCCTACAAGGCCACTTCAATGGCTTCTTCTGGGCTTCCAGCGCAGGCAAAAGCCCACACCCATGGCCTAAAACCCCTCAAAGGCACTTCCATGGCTTCTTATGGGCTTCCAGCGCAGGCAAAAGCCCACATCCATGGCTTTTTCTGGGCGTCCAAGCTTGCCGTTTGCCAGGCCTAAAACCCTCCTCCAAACCCTCCAAACCCCCTAAGACCCCTAAAAGCCACTTCAAAATTGCTTTCTATAGGCTTCCACCCCCATCCATGGCTTCTTATGGCCGTCAAACGCTGCGTTTGCCAGCCCTAAAACCCTCCAAACCCTCCAAACCCCTAAAACCCCTAAAAGGCCACTTCAATGGCTTCTTCTGGGTTTCCATCGCAGGCAAAAGCCCACATCCATGGCTTTTTATGGGCGTCCAAGCTTGCCGTTTGCCAGGCCTAAAACCCTCCAAACCCTCCAAACCCCTCAAACCCCGAAAAGGCCACTTCAATGGCTTCTTATAGGCTTCCAGCGCCCACATCCATGGCTTTTTATGGGCGTCCAAGCTTGCCGTTTGCCAGGCCTAAAACCGTCCAAACCCTCCAAACCCCTAAAACCCCTAAAACCCCTACAAGGCCACTTCAATGGCTTCTTCTGGGCTTCCAGCGCAGGCAGAAGCCCAAACCCATTGGCCTAAAACCCCTCAAAGGCACTTCCATGGCTTCTTATGGGCTTCCAGCGCAGGCAAAAGCCCACATCCATGGCTTTTTCTGGGCGTCCAAGCTTGCCGTTTGCCAGGCCTAAAACCCTCCAAACCCTCCAAACCCCTCAAACCCCTACAAGGCCACTTCAATGGCTTCTTATAGGCTTCCAGCGCCCACATCCATGGCTTTTTCTGGGCGTCCAAGCTTGCCGTTTGCCAGGCCTAAAACCCTCCAAACCCCTCAAACCCCTAAAAGGCCACTTCAATGGCTTCTTATAGGCTTCCAGCGCCCACATCCATGGCTTCTTATGGGCGTCCAAGCTTGCCGTTATCCAGGCCTAAAACCCTCCAAACCCCTAAAACCCCTAAAAGGCCACTTCGATGGCTTCTTATGGGCTTCCAGCGCAGGCAAACGCCCACCTCCATGGCTTTTTATGGGCGTCCAAGCTTGCCGTTTGCCAGGCCTAAAACCCTCCAAACACCTAAAACCCCTACAAGGCCACTTCAATGGCTTCTTCTGGGCTTCCAGCGCAGGCAAACGCCCACATCCATAGCTTTTTCTGGGCGTCCAAGCTTGCCGTTTGCCAGGCCTAAAACCCTCCAAACCCTCCAAACCCCTAAAACCCCTAAAAGGCCACTTCAATGGCTTCTTATGGGCTTCCAGCGCAGGCAAAAGCCCACATCCATGGCTTTTTATGGGCGTTCAAGCTTGCCGTTTGCCAGCCCTAAAACCCTCCAAACCCCTAAAACCCCTAAAAGGCCACTTCAATGGCTTCTTATGGGCTTCGAGCGCAGGCAAAAGCCCACCACATCCATGGCTTTTTCTGAGCGTCCAAGCTTGCCGTTTGCCAGGCCTAAAACCCTCCAAACCCCTAAAACCCCTAAAAGGCAACTTCAATGGCTTCTTATGGGCTTCCAGCGCAGGCAAAAGCCCACATCCATGGCTTTTTATGGGCGTCCAAGCTTGCCGTTTGCCAGGGCTAAAACCCTCCAAACCCTCCAAACCCCTAAAACCCCGAAAAGGCCACTTCAATGGCTTCTTATAGGCTTCCAGCGCCCACAACCATTGCTTTTTATGGGCGTCCAAGCTTGCCGTTTGCCAGGCCTAGAACCCTCCAAACCCTCCAAACCCCTAAAACCCCTACAAGGCCACTTCAATGGCTTCTTCTGGGCTTCCAGCGCAGGCAAAAGCCCACATCCATGGCTTTTTATGGGCGTCCAAGCTTGCCGTTTGCCAAGCCTAAAACCTTCCAAACCCCTCAAACCCCTACAAGGCCACTTCAATGGCTTCTTATGGGCTTCCATCGCAGGCAAAAGCCCACATCCATGGCTTTTTATGGGCGTCCAAGCTTGCCGTTTGCCAGGCCTAAAACCTTCCAAACCCTCCAAACCCCTAAAACCCCTACAAGGCCACTTCAATGGCTTCTTCTGGGCTTCCAGCACAGGCAAAAGCCCACATCCATGGCTTTTTATGGGCGTCCAAGCTTGCCGTTTGCCAAGCCTAAAACCCTCCAAACCCCTCAAACCCCTACAAGGCCACTTGAATGGCTTCTTATGGGCTTCCATCGCAGGCAAAAGCCCACATCCATGGCTTTTTATGGGCGTCCAAGCTTGCCGTTTGCCAGGCCTAAAACCCTCCAAACCCTCCAAACCCCTAAAACCCCTAAAACCCCTACAAGGCCACTTCAATGGCTTCTTCTGGGCTTTCATCGCAGGCAAAAGCCCACATCCATGGCTTTTTCTGGGCGTCCAAGCTTGCCGTTTGCCAGGGCTAAAACCCTCCAAACACTCCAAACCCCTAAAACCCCGAAAAGGCCACTTCAATGGCTTCTTATAGGCTTCCAGCGCCCACAACCATGGCTTTTTATGGGCGTCCAAGCTTGCCGTTTGCCAGGCCTAAAACCCTCCAAACCCTCCAAACCCCTAAAACCCTTAAAACCCCTAAAACCCCTAAAACCCCTACAAGGCCACTTCAATGGCTTCTTCTGGGCTTCCAGCGCAGGCAAAAGCCCACATCCATGGCTTTTTATGGGCGTCCAAGCTGGCCGTTTGCCAAGCCTAAAACCCTCCAAACCCCTCAAACCCCTACAAGGCCACTTGAATGGCTTCTTATGGGCTTCCATCGCAGGCAAAAGCCCACATCCATGGCTTTTTATGGGCGTCCAAGCTTGCCGTTTGCCAGGCCTAAAACCCTCCAAACCCTCCAAACCCCTAAAACCCCTAAAACCCCTACAAGGCCACTTCAATGGCTTCTTCTGGGCTTTCATTGCAGGCAAAAGCCCACATCCATGGCTTTTTCTGGGCGTCCAAGCTTCCCGTTTGCCAGGGCTAAAACTTTCCAAACCCTCCAAACCCCTAAAACCCCGAAAAAGGCCACTTCAATGGCTTCTTATAGGCTTCCAGCTGACCGATGTCTTGGGGTGTTTCACAGTCTTTCATCCTGGTGGCGTCGCCACAATGACGTCATGAGTATTCCCCAATTTCTATCATCATTCCACTTTTGCGCATGGAATGCATGTCATGTACTATATATATACATACGTATGTTTAACAATGTTTAGGCCTAGCCGTTTGCTGGGCTTCTTGCGTGGCTCTATGTCTGCGCACTTCTTCCTCCACCCTTGAAAAGGGGTCGGTGGCACCAGGGCGTTAGCCCATTTATATAGTTATAATATGCTATAATCATATGGGCATTATTCTCCAAGGTGAGAATATTAGTACTCTATGAAAATCACTATGAATCACCATGGATAAATCAATGATCATCTACCGTATGAAACGTGAATGGGGATTGTCTGTGCAATAACGGTGATTATTGGAGGTGAATTATCATGGCGATCCAATACATCTAAAATGGGGATGGTGATTCTTTTAGTGATTTTAGTGGGTTTTTGGGATGAAGGCACAATTTCCTTGTTGTCTAATAAAGTTTGTTCATGGTCGGACATATGTGGACTTTTTTTTCGTGCTGATTTCATTGGGATATTTATTGGATGTTCTAATGATAGTAAGGCAATCAAACAGAATGGCTAATCAGCTGATTACGTGACGTGGATTCCACCGTGGATCTATCTAAAAATATCATCTACTATATATATATATATAAATAAACCTATATGATGTATCTAAAAATAGATTCTATTGTACATATATATATATATATATCATATGTTTTTGCCACCCTCACCTTCCAAAGCCAATCGTTACATAGATGTATGGGCCCCAAGATTTCAGGCCCCATAGCCAGTCATCAAATATGGATGGATTTTCCCAGCTACATTTCCCTCCATTCAAAGGAAATGTCCAAAGGCCAGCCATGCCTGGTGCTAAACGCAGGAAATTTTCGGGAATGATCCACTGGCTAACTATCAATAATCATCCCAGCAACCAATCCAGCAACCAGTGGGTATCCCATTAGATGGCTAATAATTAGATAATGGATCCACTGGCTAATTATCAATAATCCATGAATGATCCACTGGCATCCACTGGCTAATAATCATCCCAGCAACCCCCAGCAACCCATCCATTCCCTACTACATGTTGAATTTCCAAAGGGTATCCCATTAGATGCCCATGACATCAGCTGAGATCACCCCCACCTTGCTGTAGGACCTCCACTAATCTGGATGCCATGCCTAAGCGGCAGCCGACAGTTGGGACAGAACCAACCAGAATGGAGGTAGAATCAACAAGAACCAGTGAAGTCATGAAGAAAATGATAGAATATGTGGCATATCAAATATTTGGTGTCTGCACACCTACAAGAAATGTAAACAACACGACACAGCTACAACTCAACTGCAACCAGCAGTCCAGCAGCTGATTGGTGAGAGATATCTTGGGATGTTCTTCAAGGGCGAGAGGTAGTATGGGTCAATTGCGGGTAAATTAGACGATGTTCCATCAAATCTATGCACATGATACTGCATACTTGGGGATACATTGCATGACAATATTGTCCGTTTAGGAATGTTTAGGAAAATAGACGGGGGCAGTTTGGCATCTGATCTATCATCACTTACCGATTAGTCGTGGTTGAAAATCAACCAATCAGTGGGAATTTGGGACATCTACATGATACATTTGGATAGACCGGATGCACTGCTGATATTATGAGATATATTTGGGGGTCATTCCTCCCAGTCACCTGAGGGCTAGCAAGGCAATAGGAATCCCTCAGCCTGAGGGATTCCTATTGCCTTGCTACTATGACTCTGGTTCAATTTTTAACCAGCTGGTTCCTCCAAATATTTACCCATGGTGCCAAGCTTTCCATATTTTTGCGGGCGTTTTTGGACTGTAGATTGATATAAAATCCAGATAAATCCATATGAAACGATATGAATCCATATGATGTACATATTATAATTGATTATACATATAATATATATATACTGTCTATCTATATATATATACTGTCTATATATATATATACATGTATATATCCATATAAACCCATTATAAAACCAGAAAACCACATGTAAAAAACTCATCTAAAACCCCGCTTCAGAAAGCCACAAAAACGGGAAATCCCTATTTTTTCAAGGCGCGCTCCAACATCTCAGACATCCAGGCGGTTCGCGACTCACAGGCAGGGCTCAGGTTCACCTCCAACAACCTTTTTTGAGAGCCGCGAAAGGATGCGAAAGGCCGAAAGGTGAGGCTGAAAGAGCCCCTGGAAATACCCTCTGGTTATGTCAAAATAGCTATTGAAAATGGCCATTTATAGTGAATTTTCCCATGAAAAATGGTGATTTTCCATGGCTATGTTAAATTACCAGAGGGTAGGTGGAACTTCGGATTTTTGTTTTATTGATTTTTACTGGGAGTGGTTGAAGATTTATCGATTTCTTTGGGATTTATTGTGATTTGTTGTTTGGTAAACCCCCATTAACGTTCATCGTTTTTTTAATTAATATATCATAATATATCTACCATAAACATCCATAAACCAGAGTTATTGCAGTTATAAACCAACGTAGGTGGTAAAGCCACTGCCACATTTGACCCACCCAATTTCTTGTGAGGCATTGGAGGGGATGGTTTGTGATATTTATTGTTTCTGTATGCTTTGGGGTTTAGCACATTGCCATCACCCCGTAAGTCTGAAAAAAAGATGGAAAAAAACATATGCATAACACTTAAATACGCACATATACAGTACATATATATATATATAATATATATATATACATACATAATCATATACCGTACACAGAGAGAGATAAAGAGAAAGAAGTTCATCCCATGACGATGCCATCGATGGATCCAAAGGGGATAACCCGATAACCCGGCCCGAAAGAAAGCTGGCTGGGATAGAAATTGGTGATACATGATGATAATATGATGATACATTGATACCATCCTGGAACATCGATTCCTGAAAGGGGATGCCTTCCTTTTTCTTGTCCACTTTTTTCAAGACACGAAAAGTGCAGTTCCAGTTTCCAGTTGATCATTACCCGCCGAAAAGCCAAGCTTGGACAAATTTGTTTGAGCTCTAAAAACTGGAGTTTCTAGGTTTTTGATGTTTTTGTTGAAGTCCATCACTTGGATCCATCTTTCCTGGTGGAATCTCCATGACATGCCTATCACCCTTCGAAGCAATGGCGCCCATGCTCCAGTCCAGGGCGCCAGGGCTTCAAGTCTTCGCCGATCAAAAAGTCGAAGCCGTAGACTTCGAAGCTTTCAGACCTTCCACAGGCGCGGCGGCGGCGGAGTAACTGAGTAGCTGCTGCGGTCCCATCGTTGTTTAAAGCCCTGAAAACCAACGGAGCCAAGAAACATGCAATTTCCATCAAGAAAAATCATCAAACATATCAAAATCATCTTGCGCGCCCTTAGGCCGGCCGTCTCCAGGTTTCACTGCAACTGATCTGATGTCTTGCTCAACCACTTGATGTGATATATACTTATGTTTGTTGGGGGGACCGTGGATGAGGAGAAAAATCTGGTTTTGAGGCGTCCGGTTTGGTTTTCAAAGGGACCATGTTGGCCCCTCCAAAAAATGCTGGGAGCTGCCGACCCTCGCCTCTGAATGATATTGGGCTGCACAGCCTGTAGGGTCTGGACGATGCAGGTCCTCAACTGCGGGATCAGTTCTTCTTCCCAGTAGCTGCCTGAGTTCGACCGCAAGCTGGCAAGCTGTCGCCTGCTTTGAGGCTTTGCCGTCCGATCCAATGAGAATTCACAACTGGTAGGGTACCAAGGACCCAAAAATTGGTCATGTGATGTCTCCACTGTGTCTCTCCATGGTTTGATCAGGTCCAGACTGTTTGACCTGTCGATCTCTACTGCATCTTGTTGGACCCTCCAGCCCGTTTACAACTCGGCAAACGAGTATCTTCCCCCAGGCTTCCAGGCTTCCGCGAGTGAAACAAGCACTTTGGTCACACACTTTTACTGGCAAAAAAATGCTACCCCACTGCAGCCAGTGTCAGCTAGGCCAAACTGCACTTGGACAAGTTGGTTAGTTAAGTTACATCAGCTATGTTCCATGGTGTTCCATAAAAGATACCCATGTAGTTCGATGATTTTACCATTGAAATATCTACTTCATGGATAAGCCCCCTATCCCCAAAAGATAGCTAGTTGGTGAACATAACTTGGTTAACAACTTGGTTAACGTGTGGGTTTAAGGGTAATTATCACTATATACAATAATCTTTTCATGGGGTGTGTAATCCCCATAAATCCCCATATTCCAGTAAATCTTCACTACATCCAAATCTTGTTCATCCAACAAGTCTCAAGAACCTGCCTTAAAAAAATTTAATTCTAGTTAAATCTTACAGAAATCCAGAAAATCCCCGGAAATCCGAAATGGGATGTCCATGGGATTTCCTATGGGATGTCCATCTTTTAAAGCCATCCGTCCATCACCATGCATCACCCAGCGGCGCTGGCCCGTCATCATCTCCAGCACCTCCTGGAATTCGTCCAGCGAAGCCACCGCGCCGTCCGAGACGTGCTTGCCGCGCTTGTTCACCGACCTCGCCGCATGGGGGAAAAAAAACCTCGAACATCTCACATCCTGAAACATCAATATCATAAATGTAAATATTTGGTGTTTTTTTGTTTTTTTAGATGTGTTCTCGGTGTCAATTTTTTGAGATGCAGTTTCTGTTCATTTTAATGGGATTGTCCATTGTCAACCATCCAGCTGTTGGGGTACACCCATTAAATCACTACTAATCATTAATCGCTATTAACCACTATTTAAGTCATTATTAGTCACTATTAAATCACTAGGAACGTCACTATTAGCCACTATTAAATGGTCATTAACCAATCATTACTAATTGTGATTATTGGTCACTATTAAACCACGATTAACCACTATTATTGAGAGTTAAAACATTAGCGAGAAAATTGTTTTATTGTTCTATATTTGTATGATTTTTTTAATGATTGCTTTATGATTTTTAGGATATGATTAGAAAAATGGAAAAAAACGATATGTTTTTTATGATTTATGTTTTTTTAACTTTCTAAGTTGTTTATGTTTTTTTTAATGATTTTGTTATGATTTTGTTTATGATTTTTTTAATGATTTGTTTGGGTGAAAATATTAATGTTTATGAGTTTTTATGATTATTTTTTTGTTTTTAAAATGATGTTTTATGATGGTTTTATGTTTTTTTTATGATTTCTCTCTCTCTGTCCATCGTGATTTATTTTATGTTTTTTTAGTGATGTTTTGTGTGTTTTTATTATTTTTAATGATGGTTTAAGATGTTTTATGTTTTTTATGTTTTTTATGTGTTTTTATGTCGTTTTATGTTTTTTTATGTTTTGTTTTAAATGGTTTTTAATGATTTGTTTAATGATTGTTTATGTTATTTAATGATTTGTGCGTTCTTTTTAAGATGGTTTAATGATTTTTTATGTTTTTTAAAATATTTTTTTGAAAAACATTCAAAAAATCATTAAAAAAAACAATTGTAAAAAATCATTAAAAAAAACATTAAAATAATAATTTAAAAAAAAATATGAAAAATCGAAAAATCATTTTAAAAAAAAAATAAATAAATAAAAAAACATAAACTGTTTTCAGGCAAAAACACAAATCATAAATTTCATCATCAAAAATCATCTTTTTTTCATTAAAAAAGCATAGTTTTTTATTTAAGAAAAAAACAGTTTTAAAAAAAAAAAAAAAAACATTTTGTAGCTATCTTTAAACTCTCAACACTATTAACCACTGGTTGGTGGTTTTAACCATCTTGAAAAATATTAGTCAATGGGAAGGATTATCCCATATATGAAATGGAAAATAAAAACATGTTTGAAACCACCAACTAGTAATGGTTAATATTGAACATTATTCAATTATTAACCATTATTAACCATTGGTATATCCCATAAATAATTAACATAGCTATTGAAAATCACCATGTTTAGTGGGTAAATCAACTATAAATGGCAATTTTCAATAGTTATGTTAGTTTACCAGAGGGTATATTGAAACCACCAACCAGGCTATAAGTTGTCCCTCCATCGGTCACCCAAGGCGCCAATTGGAGATGTGCCGCTGCCGGTTCTCCAAATCTCCCAAATCGTAGGGCTCGTTGCACAAGCGCCTCCCCGAAGAAGTCCGGCGAGGAGAAAAATGTGGCAAAATCCATGGGGAAATAAGGGAAATCCCATGGAAGACATGTGGTAAAATCAAGGAAAATCATGGGGAAAGTTATGAAATTCAAAATCCACAGAAAAGTCCATGAAAATGATGAAAATGGCCGGAAATAGGAAAATAATCATCAATTCGTAGCTCCTTGGCTACCCATGTTTTGTTGGAAATAGGAATGCCTCTGGCTCCAATCTGCCGTTTCAAAGATGGCCATGGAAAATCGACCATCAAAGTAGATGACTTGCCGATTGGCGCCTATCGAAACTGGGCATTTCCAGCTCAGTTATAGGAATGTCATTGGGGAAGTCATAGAAAAATTATGAAAAATTGCCTGACATCCCATAACCAGCTCAGTTTTTCCAGAATTTCATTGGGGATCATCGTACCAGCTACGATGTTTTCAAAGAACTGGTATTATCCCAAATATGGTCGAGAAACGTTAAACTGATTGGAGATCATCATCCCAAATATGGTTCAAAAAGGTTGAACATATTCTGATTGTTAAAACCAGCAGCCAGTGAAAACACCAACCAGAATCAAGTCCAATCGTTCTGAAGATCACTCGCAAATCGATGCTGGCATGGGAGAGCTATGAGCACTGACGGGGAGACAACCAAGGCTGAAATGTTGTCAAGAATTGTGGTGAGGAAAGTTGAGAATGCGAATATAGAACCAGTGGCATCACTGGCTTGAAAACGGACTCTAGAAGATTTGAGAATATTATCCGCATACGCTCTCGGAGTCAAACATGGAAAGAAGCACCCCTCATTTAGTTCGATAATTTTCCCATTTGAATGCCCAACTACAGGGGATTTCCCTGCTAGCTATGTTTGATTCCTAGATGTCTTCGGGGGGTTCCTGCGAACACCGCCAAGGCTCAAATAGCACGAGGAGAACATGTAGACCTTCAGTGGTCGAAAAGAGCGTACCATCACCCACTGTCGCAGATCGAACTTCCGACCGCTGAAGAGCAGCAAGGGTCGTTCAATGTACCTGGCGTCGGCCATAAGATTTTTTGAACCCAAAGGGTGCCCATCCAAAGGTGACGCCCCAGGGTCGCCCACGCCGACCCTGTGCCGAAGCGGGTCACTTCTGCACGATTCGGTTTGAGGTGGTCTTGCAGTGGTGCAACACCTCTGGTAGCGAATCCATGCCTGGCTCGGGGGCGATGCCCCAAGTCATGGCCAAATCTGATTGGCTCAGAAAAAAATCACAGTTCGACCCTGCCAGTCATCATGGTTTTTTGAGATTAGTTTCCACTAAATTGGTGATTTTAATTTACCAGTGCATATTTCTGATGGGATTTTGGGGGTTGGTTCGTATCTGTAAAAATTCCCCCCTCTTATGGAAGCCCCTCTTAAGGTAACCGCTGGGGCCTCTGGTAGGGGTGGTATTTCGTACTAGATCATGGTAGAGGGATGGGATTCAACATGGAGCTTCCCTTAAAAAGTCGCTTGGGGGTTGCTATATGTCGCGATCTATGCCTAAAAATATGTCATGGTTACTATACGTTCATCCCTCCAAATATTCCCTAAGTTAATGCTTCCCAAGGGTGACATCCCATCATATTTCCCATCAACAACTCCCAACTATGCCCCAAAAAAATAGCTATTATTTAACCCACGAAGAAAAATATATAAATACTGCAAAATAAATGATATCAATTGCATCACTTTTCATCACTTTTCTATATGTTTCTATCTTTTGGGGCTACTATATTCAGATAGATAGATAGATAGATCGATCGATCGATCGATAGATCGATGAATAGGATAGGATAGGATACGATAGGTTAGGATACGATAGGTTAGGTTAGGTTAGATTAGGTTACGTTAGATAAGATAAGGACCACCTGCCAAGTCGCAGAGGACCCCGGAGCCCTTGGAACTGCTCCCAGGCTTCACCACCTGGACGAATCGGAAACCTCTCGGCATGGAGAAATTAGAACTTGGAAGAAAAATAGGATCATCACCATCAAATACCATCGAAATAATCATCAAAAATACCATCAAATACCATCCAAATACCACCAGCATAGCTCACATCATCAGAAAAATGATAGACACTCTAGTGCGCGCCATTGCGCGTTGCCCGAGTTTCCCCTTCACTCTCCAGCCCCTGCGTGAAAAGCTTACCTTCGTTCACGCCACGGCACCCAAACGTTCATGGGCCCCTGCGCAGAGATCTGGGGCCACCGTGCCTGGTTGCTGGCTGAAAATGAAACGCAACATGTACATTATAGTTTCTGTGAGACATGTGTATATCTATATCATTCTATATCTATATCTATATCTATATAGTATAGCCGCTATAGCCCAAGTGAAGATAGAAAAGTATCTTACGCACTGAAATAGTGAGGCAAATTACTTTTCTATCTTCTTAGGGATGACTATGTGTATGTAACGTATCTTATCAGTGCGTGGACTCATGTGGCTTTAGCAAAAGAAAAATATAGAAAAATATTGGTGCACAATTAATCACATAATCGATTCTGAAATAATAACAAAAAGAGAAATACAGTATTATCATGTAATATACTATTAAAATAAATGTATGTCACTATAGGGCATATGATTTAGAAAAATAAAAATGGTTCATTGCTGTAAGTTCGTTTATAAACCCATAAATACGATGATATACATATTTCCCCCCATAAAACAGAATTATTGGAGGTATGTTCACCAACTTCATTAACTGTAAATAAACGTAATACATTCTGGTGATATTCCCATTACAGTAACTACAGCTATATCCAGTTATAAGTGAGTTTAACCCATGAATACTTTATATATACCCTCCAGTAAATTAAGATAGATCCTGCTAGTCATCGGGGTGGGAAAATGAGTTTCGACTAATAGGTGACTTTCAGGGTCAAACTGTTAATTTACTAGAGGGCAACCCATACTCATCCCCATTCAAATTCCATGAATTTTCCATTAAATAATATTAAATAATATAAAATAATATTAAATAATATTGAAATAATACGAAATAACATTAAATAATATTGAACAATATATGAAATAACATTAAATAACATTAAATAACATTAAACAATATTAAACAATATTAGATAATATTAAATATAGATATTAACAAACCATAGTTTTCCCATGATTTCCCCATCCTTCGTTCACCGCCTCCAAAAGCTTCAGGGTCTCCTCCGCATGCTGCCGCAGGTTCGCAGGGGGCTCGCCCCAGTGGTGCTGGTAAAACCTGCGCAGCAAGGGATGCCGAGCTGTTGGTTTAGATATGTAAAACCATAGGAAAATGGGAAAATCATAGGAAAACTATAGAAAAACCATAGGAAAATGGAGGTTTACCCTCTGGTAATTTGTTACATAGCGAACTGGAGAATCACCATGCTATTAATGGGAAAACTCACGAAATAAATGATCATTTTCAATGGCTACGTTAAATTACTAGAGGGTATCTAATATAGACCTGGTTGGTGGTATACCTACCCCTCTGAAAAATGATGGAGTGAAAGTCAGTTGGGAAGGATGACATCCCATATATTCTGGAAAATCATAAAAGCCATGTTCCAGTCACCACCAACCAGAGACCTGGTTGACCCATGAAAACCATAGATCGAGATCACCTAGAGCTATGGCAGCTATGGCTGGTGAGTTGAAATAAGCCTAATTAAACATAGATGATCTAGATATAAATAGATGATAATTGATAATAGATATAACATCATTATAACATGATATAACATGATATAACATGATATAACATGATATAACATGATATAACATGATATAACCCGAGTATATTGACTGATTTGTATCATTAACCCTAGTTATGATAGCTATGAAGCAACGTTAGCTATGGGAAAACCTGCCATACCCGCTGACACACTCCATCTGTCAAGTGGTCAATGGGACCTCCGTTTCGCTGGGTTTTAAAATAGGCTGCCCCCAAATCCAATGGTTACCCTCTGGTAAACTAACATAGCCTAAGATAGCTATGGAAAATGGATCATTGAAATAGTTAATTTTACCTATTTTTCAGATGGTGATTTTCCAGTTCGCAAACTGTTAGTTTACCAGGGGGTAATCAATATGATCCCTATATCAAAATCAACATTGACATGGAAAATACCATGGGTATATCATCCATGGCACCAGACACACCGAGGACCACGGAAACCACCAAGCATCAGTGAAGTTATCCCGGTCGTCACGAGGGTACACCAACCCCACAAAAACTCACGGCGTACAAAAAGTGGTGGTGATATTCCCAAAAAGTTTTCCCATTATCACACTCTTTATCTCGTTATGCAATGCCACTTTTTTGGGTTCTGAAAAATTGAGTTTACATAGCTATTGAAGCCATGGCCCATTTAGTTCGATGAGAAAAATGATGACTTACCTCTCAAAAATGGTGATGGCCCACGTCACCCATGTCTTTTCAGAAAAAAAAACGTTCTCAAATCCCGAATCATATCACATCAAGTTGGCTAGTGATATTAGTTCTATCCCAAAAAAAAATCCAAAAAAATCTCCCCATTGATCTCCCATGAAACCACCATTCCTGGTTGAAGCTCGTGGCTCCAGGGCCCTGACGCCGAGGCACTCAGGCCACCTCTGATGGTTCTCTGCACGGGCGCCGCGCCAAGGGCTCCTTGTTGGAGAGGGGATCGCCATGCCGGAGGCTGAATAGCTGCCACCTGGGGGAGTTTCATGGAGGTTTTTTTGCTGGTCATGGGGTATTTTTTCATGATTTACCTGGTAAAAATATGTAAAAATGGGGAAATATCACCCATTTTAAAACACGGAACACATGAATGAAATAGGCCCAAATGTTTGAGACCCCGAGTTATGAAAAACAATCCGATACCGAAGCAAGATTTCATTTGGGGACATCTCATATTAGAGGAAAGGGAGTAGGTTATAACCCTGGTTGTGAATGAGGTGGGTGGGGTTGGACCACTTACAACTGCGCTTATATTATTATGACTTACTTGCCAAGTAGGATGAAGCACCAAGAAGTCATATCAAAGCGCGAGTCACAAGCTGCTCACGCTCACAAACATGATGATATTTCATGAGTACGTGTGTGTGTGTGACCAACCACAACACAAGCATTAAAAATAAACCCGATTGTTTGGGGATGCTTGTATAGATGGCTCACAACTTGGAATGTTTAAGGTGAATTCGGGAAGGTGGTGCCGAAGTTGTTGAATGCTGTTCATGTCCATGTTGATGGTGTTTTCTGCTCGATAAAGACGGATAACAAATGTTGGGTCTGTCTTGGATTGGGGGGAATTGGAAGTCGCTTCAGTTTCTGGTGTCCTGTCCTGCCCCCCATCGGAGAGCAGTGAGCTGTGTGAGCTGTTGGTTTCAATCTGCCTTCAAAAAAGCGCAAGTGAGTTGGGATCAAACACATGAAAATACGGGTTTGCATCATGAACCCGAAAAAAATGTTCAAACTGAACCATTAAAGTACCCCTATCCCATCTCATTATATTATATATATATAGTTGGTTGACGGGTTCCCCTAACCTATAATAAATATATACCAATATTCCAAATAGTATAACTTCCCTATCAAAACCAACCAGCTTATTTTTAATTCTTTAGTTGTCTTTAAACCCCCCCCCAAAAAAAAAAAACGTAACATTACCCTCCGGAAAATTAACATAGACCCTGGCAGATAGGGGTTGGAAGATTAGTTTCCATTAAAAATTGGTGATTCTCAAGGTCAAACTGTTGATTTCCCAGAGGGTAAAAGACCGATTTTTTTTGCGACACTGGTCGTTGATCCCAGCGGCGTTGCTTCCGCTTACGCTCCTCACCATCCTCACCACAGAGCTCTGCGTCGGTGAGTTCGCTGTAGCACACCTCACACTCGGTGCGCAAACGTGATACGATGGTGAAGTGACATCACTTGGTGGGTCTCAGTTGGTAAAACCATCGAAGTCCAAAAACACCAGAAACGTCCAAAAATGCATGGCTACGTTCCATCCAGACAGTAAGGTGAACAACCCAAGATTTCATCAGCTCTGTTCCGAAACGATCATGAAAAAGGTCACCCACCCACCTACTGAAATGGTACTCAGACAATGCATGACCCTCTTTGGTAATCAAACATGGCTGGCTGGGAAATCCTCTAGAAATGGAGCTTTATAGCTGGGAAAATCATCCAGCGGGTGATTTTCAGGCAAGCATCTTTCATGACACCGAAGGCTAAACTGACCAGGGTTTTACATATTTTGGAGGTTCAATTGTTATTCAAAACGCTGCCAATGTCAACATTGCATTCCGTCCCATCTTTTCCGGGGGTTTCCCAGTGCTCCATGGCTTTCACTGCCATGACACCAGAGCGTCCCACTCCTGTCGCAATGGAAATTTCATGGCACAGGGAGCCCCATGTCCCAAGCAAGATGTGTTCTCGGGAAGACCCGTGGCATGTGGGGTCTCGAGGGGGAAATATAAATGTATACATATCATAAGGGGGCGAGGAGAGGGAAAAGAGAGAGAGGGGGTGATCCCAAGAATCAAGACAATCTCTATTAATGGGTTTTGGATCCAATTAATGGGATCCATTTATTAATGATATAGAGATCCATCATAAGATCTCTATTTATTTATTACCCTCTGGTAAACGTTTACATAACTATGGAAAATCACCATGTTTAATGGGAAAATCCACTATTTCTATGGTCATTTTCAATAGCTATTTTGACATAACCAGAGGGTATATTGTCATATATTTTCCCATCTGTTGATAGTATATCCTGGTCATCTATGGTTATCCAGATATCCATCATTCATTCAATAGCCATGTTAAATTACCAAAGGGAATGGGGTTTTCCCTTAAATTATGGTTTATCAGGTGTACCAAGAGTCGATCGAAGATCATCCCATCGTCCCTAGTGACCTAGTGGCTATCTCCGAGGACTAAACTTCCCCAGTAGCCCAACAACTCGCAACCCGGATTCCGCCTGGCCTACCCTCTGGTTATGTCAAAATAGCTATTGAAAATGGCCATTTATAGTGGATTTTCCCAGTAAAAATGGTGATTTTCCATAGTTATGTAAACGTTTACCAGAGGGTAATATGAAATACTCCCCAAGCGAACCCTACGTTTAGAATTGGATTGTGTTGATGAATTGGGTGGCCACATGAGAATTCTTGAATAATGGAATTGCTACAGTAGAATGACAGGATGATTGTCAGAGTGATGATTCCAATATGCAAAAGTTCTTAGTACAGGACAATACCAAATCTATTACGTTTTAATGATTACCAATGATACTGTAATTTAACATAAAACAGCGATATTCAATTAAAAATATGTATACGCATAATCATCCTGAAGTAGGTAGAATATCGCATGTTCAAAGATATTCGAAAATCAGTGATTTGTTTGAAATGTCCATGTTCTACCCTCTGGTAAACGTTTACAAAAAACTATGGAAAGATCCACCATGTTTTTTTTATGGGTTTTTATCCACTATTTCAATGGCCATGTTCAATAGCTAACTGTAAACATCTACTGAATCTACTGATTATAAATTCATAGCTTCAGGATCCCACATCCCAAAATCCTGGGTGTAGAGGTGAGGTCGGGCGCCCAGTCGTTGGTCTTCGTCCTGACAGCGCAGCTCAACCAGTGGATCACTTCAGTTGGGATGTTAGATATTAGATATTAGATATTAGATATATATATATATATGGCAGTGTGTCAAAACCTTGTACCCCTGGTGAACATCAAAATAGCTGGTAAATGGATGTTCATTCCCCTAAAAATGCTATTAATAGGTATTGATCCATACCCATATATAATGTAGATGTAGATATAGATATTGAATATACACGCAGACTGTATTTGCTTAGACGTTTACCTGCAATTATATAACACACACACAATTACTGGTTGGTGGTATACCTACCCCTCTGAAAAATATGAGTTTGTCAGTTGGGATCATTCTTCCCAACTGATTTTTTTTAAATAAAAGCCATGTTCCAAAGCACCAAGCAGCACCCAACCAGCCAGGGTAAGGGATGATTTTTCAACGTTTCATGCCCACCTCAAAGAAGGTGCCATCCAAATCCTCCAACCAGTGGAGCATGGCCTTCACCGCAATCCTGGCCGTGGAACCGTGGAACCGGGGAGGCCACCGGGAAGGCCACAGGGGGAGCCCCGGCCTAAGCACGTTGACGTTGCAAACGTAGCAGCTACCATCCACCACTCCGTCCATGTTCAGGTGCTCCATCAGCCTGGCGCCAGGTGTATTGTGGTGTGTCACATCATCCCATGAAGGGAAGACAAATGGCTATTGGTCAAAACCCTGGCACCTAGTGAACCCCAAAATAGCTGGTAAATGGATGTTCATCCCATTAGAATTGATAATAATAGGTTTTGACCCACCCCCAAATACAAGTAGATGCGTTGGGCACCAAAATCTGGCTAACCAGGAAAATTGAAATAAGCAAGGGTGGGGAGAACTCTCTAAAGCTTGTGAAGTCCTCGCCAACAAAAGATAGTGGTTTATCCAAAAATATCATACCCGTAAGATTCAATGATGAATTAACATCACAATTTTCCCAAATTGAACGTCTTAAAGCCACATTTCAAACCGAAAAACCGCTGTAAATCCCACATCTGTTGGGACCCAAAATCCATGGCCGGATTGGGGCCATGGCACCACGGCACCTGCGCCTTTCCTCCGCCCAGTTGGCCAAGCGCAAGTGTTGCCGCAACACGCCCAGCGCGGCGCAGCGGCGGAAGTCCAACACAAAGTCCTCCGCGAAGAGCAGAAGTGTTGAGGGAAGTGGTGAGGTAATTTACCATAGCTATTGAAAATGGCCATAGAAATAGTTGATTTACCCATTAAAAATTGTGATTTTCCATAGTTATGTAAACGTTTACCAGAGGGTCGTAGAAGTAATCCCATAGTTACTGAGCTAATGATTCCAGCGATTTTGATGCCATGGGCCAACTCAGTTGGATTACTCGACTGAAATTGCCCCATAATTCTGCCACCAGAAAACTGGGTTTGGCTTAGCTGACACCATTTTTTTTTGGGCAATCCCATCACTTGTCCTGCACTTCGCTCGCTGAGCTCATGTCCTGAGCGAACACAGCGGCAGTCGGCAGTTGTTCCATCGTCATGGCAACGCAAAAAAAAAACTGGTGATTTAAGCACCAAAAATGGTGGTTGAACTGTTGAACTCACAAAAATTGCGATTTAACACCAAAAAAAGTGTGACTTCCCTTGTTGTACCCTCTGGCTATTTAACATTGCCATGGCAAATTGCCCATTTATAGATGGTTTACCTATTAAAAATGGTGATTTTCCATGGCTATGTTAAATAACCAGATGGTAAATGATGTGTGTTTCGTTTTGGGGCCCACCTTCCAGCTTCATGGGTCATGCAATTCATCGAGAAGTGCGGAAATGAAAGATTAGTAAATGGATAAAGACGGGAAGAAACAAAAAGACAAAAAATGAAGCAAGCCAACAAACAACATACATATATCATATCATATCATATAATTAATATCAATCAATCTATCCATCCATCCATCCACCTATCTATCATTATCTATCATTATCTATCATTATCTATCATTATCTATCATTATCTATCATGATCTATCTATCATTATTTATCATGATCTACCATTATCTATCATTATCTTCATTATCTATCTATCATTATCTATCTATCAATGAATCCATCTATCTATCAATGAATCCATCTATCTATCAATGAATCCATCTATCTATCAATGAATCCATCAATCTATCTGTCTATCAATCTATCTATCTGTCTATCTATCTATCTATCTATCTATTTATCTATCTATCTATCTACCTATCTACAGAGTGTGTGTGTGTATGCACGTGTCTGTGTATGTCTGTGTATGTGCGTGTATGTGCCCTTTGCCCCAAACAATAACATCAATGATTGATCATGTTCATCACATAGACTTATCATACCTCAATGTTCCTTCCCTTTTTTAAAATGGCATTAAAATGGCTCGAACTGGGGTGAAAAACCCTTCAGATCCCTGACATTCCGAGCCACGTAGGAGCGGGGAAAGAAGCGATCCACATCCACCGGGCCCTCGCAACTAAACCTGTGGATGGAGGCCCAAGGTGAAAGCCTTGAACCATCGGAGATCCTTTTGGGGGTGAGATGAGTTGGATAGTGGGGGATCCATTGGGGATCCGATTTTCATCCATTTTCCAGGTGTCTTTCAGTTTCTATGGGATGAAGGTTGGGTGATAAAGCCAAGCGCGGCCTCCGCAAGTTGTTGGTGAGCCCCACTTTCGTGGTTAACTCACGATTCCTTTGGAAGTGATTGAAGAGCATGCCCTCCTGAAGATAGCCTCAAAGGGGAGGCCATGGAGGTGACAAAGACAGTTTTGGCTGAATGAGAAAACACACGAGAAAACACATGAAAGTACAAGCAATTCATGTGAATCACACAGCAATCTCCAGTAACTGGACTCTTTACATGCTGATATGCTCCCATTCAATATCATGATGGAGTTGCTTCATGTTGCTTCCCGTTTGGCTGTTTATGCAAATTAAACACCACCTCGTGCCCTCAAACGACTCTTTTCCTCCCCTCAGCTGAAGCCCTTGGCCCGCCAGTCTAATGCCAAATCTTCATCATCGTCATCCTCGCCCTCATCATCTACTTCCTCCTCCTTTTCCTCCTCCTTTTCCTTTGGCAAGTTGAGCTTCCGACTGGCTGTCTGCTGCCTCAGCTTCTCAAGTCGAGATTGGAGTTGGACCTGAAATTCCTCTTCTTCTGCTGCGGCCACGGCGTATTTCTCCTCATCAATCTCATGTCGTGTCTCTTCAGCCTTCTCCTGCTCTGCTTGCATTTCCCTCTCAAATCTCTTCAAACCTTCCTCCAACTCCCTCTCCTTTCTCTTGGAGGGTGCCTCCTCACCCCGCATCTTGGCATCCATATCTGGATCATCAAAGAAGCCCTCCGGCAAGCCCTTGGGTTCCTCCCCTTCATCTTCTGCCTCCGGCGCCTCTTGGGCTGCTTGGCCCAGCACAGGGCCAGAGGGTTTCATGGGACCTATGGCTTCTTCCGGCTCTTCCGGCCCAGGATCTGCTGAATCTTCAGCAGCTGCTGGCTCTGCTTCTGAGGCTTCCTGGGTTGCCTCAACTCCCTGCTCTGAGTCTATCTTGCTGTCAATCTCGGGCGCGTCCTCCATCTCAGAACTTTCCTTGGATTTGCACTCATGGGCCCCAAAAACTGAAAAAATGTCTTCTGCAAACATTCCCAGCAGATTCAACCAAGAATCGCCAGCACATCAGCAGCAAATGACAAAAATCATACAAACATATACAAACACTCAAACCAAAGTTTGCCAGGCAATCACCAGCAAATTCCAGGTTTCCATCGGAGCTTCCTTGGGCACATCCTTCTCCGCCTTCTTCTGCGGCACCTTGGGCGGTGGCATCTCCGCCCTCGCGCGCTTTGCCGCGGGGCGCTCCGCAACGGGGTGGCGACGCTTCGAGGGCAGCGTCGCAGTGTCCTGACCGCGCCGTTCCTTCTCCTGGCGCCAGGCTCACTGGAGGATCAGCCCAGGAATCATCACTGATTTGTACACCCCATTTATTGATAGGGTAACTCCACATATCCGGGACTAAGTTACTAAGTTACTGACCTACTAAGTGAGGATGATCCTCCAAGTGCCACCAGTTGCATGCCAAGCTTATTGCTGGTCATGCCATCCGGCAATCAGAGCTGGCAATGGAATATCCTCATGGTTAAGCGGAAAATCATCCGTTTTGGAATTGCACCTGACGGAAATTCCATTGCTGGGCTAGATGACCCAAGGATTACGATAAGAATTTGAGCAGTGTTCAAAACCCTCTGTCATTCGAGATTCCAAATGTATTGATTGATCATCCTCAACTAACACAGGATATTAGAGCTCCCTTCAGAAGCCACTGGGTGTTTGTTTCCACAAACATGTCTCCTTCTTGGTCAGCTCCCTTAGCTTCTTCTGATCCATTGCCTCAATATTGCGGCCCTGTGCCCAAGCACTCACGCTATGCGATGCTATGCGATGATTGCATCGCGGATGTACCCAAGCAATTCTGCTTAGTTGGGAAATTCAGTAAGCCCGAACGGGTGAAATCTTCTGACCTTCAGATATTATGAATATTTATGAATTATGAGATATTGATGAGGATAACTAGACGGAGCAAGCCAAATCGCTGTCCATGTCCTAGCTCTGCCATCGCCCTGGGGCTGTCAGCTGCTTCCCTCATGGGCCAAAGCTGCGGCAGATGCGGCAGAGCGATGTGATCCCAGTGAAGGGACCGGAAAGTTAGGAGAAACCCGTACCAAGTGAAGGGCAAAGGTATGCAAAGGTCATGATTTTCGGGCTTGTCTGAAAATAGAGGGCCAAAATAAATGATGATGATGAATCAGTTTCCATTAGTTTCCCTATTTTCCATGGCCATTCAGAAGGTATACTGTATACCAGGTATACTTCATTTTCAGACATATCCGTGTTGTTTTACGTTGGCTCCAACCCTCAGAGACCATCCTCGGCATCAAGCCAGTTCTCCCAGACACAGTTCGTGGATGTTCCAGCCACGGTTGATGACAAGTTACCGTGGGTTTTTGAGGAGATTCTCCCTGTTGGCGCCGAATTCTATGTTTATGACTGGCTGGGATATAGTGGAACATGGAGGAACATACCATAGTGACCCAGAATATCCCAGAATACTCCGCCTAAAAAAAAGCAGCCCACTTAGCGAATCGAGGAGCGGTAGTCATCCTCACAATCCGACACCGTCCATTTCAAGTGGAAAATCTTGGAGGTGGCCATCTGATTCCTCAGAAATGGCTGGCTTAAGAGCTGCAACTGGGGACCAGTTTTGGGCCTTGATTCGGGTCTCCTGGCAACGTGTCATGATGAAAGGGACACCGGAAATGGTGCTGAGAGGTTGAGAGGTCACTCGAATTTGCCAAGACTGGTGCTACTTAGGCTGTGAAAAGTAGCCCTTGATGTCCTGGGCATATCCCATTCATCCCATTCAGGAAACGGCTTCAAGCCGTCCCGAATTGGAAGTTCATCATTAGGTTCACCATGGTTTACTTATTAACCAGCCCCTATTCTCCAGCAAACCACAAAATAGATATGTAAAATCCACCATTAGTTAGATCCCTTCCTAGGGGATAAAAAACATGGATTTCGACAGCTATCTTAGTACTTGCCATCG
This sequence comes from Cladocopium goreaui, assembly GCA_947184155.2. NCBI lineage: Eukaryota > Dinophyceae > Suessiales > Symbiodiniaceae > Cladocopium > Cladocopium goreaui. The sequence goes on along the minus strand of CAMXCT020004223.1, from coordinate 776,621 downwards.
TTTTCCTGGGAAATTTCCATGACTTTTCGGTTCCCATAGGTTACCATGGGATGATCCTCTAAACAACACTGCCATGACGTCGATGTCAAGCGTCTCCACCCAGGGGGGCTCTTGTGCTAGCAAGGCCCTGCGGATGTGCTCATCAGGTCCATCGAAGCAAAAGATGCGTTCCTGCGCCATCCATCGAGATATGTCTGTCTTTGTGGGGATGGGTGTTTCATAAAGATTCTATAGGAGATGTCATGGGGATAGTTACTATTTTTCGTGGGTATATGTTTCTCTGGTGATTTATCAAGACCAACCAACTAACAATGGGTAAATCCTAAAGTTCTTCGTGGGGCCATTTCATAAAGATTTTAAAAAAAAAATGTAGGAGATGTCATGGGGATAAAACATGAAAAAAACAACCAACTAAGAATGCTTACAATGAAATAGAATGTATAATTACTGTATAATATATATATTTACAGGTTATGCAACCTAGATCAGCCAGCAACACACACACGCTTTTTGTTCTTGAGCCATAAAGTCCAATGAATGTACAATTACTACAGGACACACTTTACAGGGGAGTAAGAACAGTGTAGATGACTATCCCGTAAAAATACCCCCCGTATGCTGTAGCTGCTTAGCAGCTCCAGCATAACAGTGCCTGCAGTATGCCGCCGCAATGAGACCTAAGCGAACAGAAAATTCGAAGCTACACAGTCAGGCCGAATGCGTATGGACATGGGACTTTCGGATGTCAAGGCAGTGTTGGGCGAATGCAAAGGCTCATATATTCCTTTTGCGCCGATGATGGGCTCGAAGTTGCACACAGCACGGCCGTGGCTCCCGCCAGGCATCTTCAATTGGAATGAAGGAACAATACCATTCCTGTAATGTCACCCCAAAAGGATACCATGGCAGGAAAAACTGTACAGCCATGAAAGGTGTGAATCGATTTGCATCTTGCCTTGAACATCCAATTATATGGCTTGAGAAGTCATTGAAGTAAAATTTTAATTCATTCAAACTGTGCGGAAGTTTGTGCATTGAAGTTCAGTTGACTAGGATATGCATTATATGCGTCGAAGCTTTGGTTTGTTCAATGGGTGCAATGCCTGCCAAGTTTGTCATAGACAGGCATGCCTCCCGGCAAGCAAATTGAAAAAGGAAAGATATGACCTAAGTGTCAATGCGAGCCATCCCATAGTTCAGGTCCAGCGCCAGTACCAGCCTCGCTGTTGATTCCAGTACCACGTGTAGCGATAGCCCTGAACCCAGAAGGAATCTCCTTCAAAGTCACCGTAGGCCACACCTCCCGGTGGGCTTCTGCCTTGCTTGCCCTTCCCCTTCTGCTGTCCCTTCCCTTTGGTCTGTCCTCCACCTTTGTGATGACCTTTTCCACCACCACCACCCTGGCCGTAAGGACCGCCGCGAGCAGGCTTGCCAAGATTCGGTTCAAACTGCTCGTGATGGGGTCGTTCATGTTCAGGTCGGCTGATGGCTGCACTTGCATGAGGAAGACTGACCTCCCGGTCGTCGCCGGTGGTCTCAGACTCCTTGTGCGTCTGTTGGGAGGCAAAGTTCGACCATTGCAGCTTGCTGAACTCCACCAATTCTTTCGCGATCTCTTTGGCATCTGAAGCATCAGGCACAAAGTCACGATTGCCCCATCCATAAACAATGGGTAGAGGTCTTTGCCTTGGCTTGATGAACTTCGCCACGTAGACTGCGAATTGGCCAATGTCGAGAAAGACGCCCCGATGCGACACAAACACCTCGGTGTGAAGATCCAAGGGTTGGTCGGGCTCCCGCTCCGACGATGGCACAAAGATCAACTTGGTGGCCATCTCGAGCTTTTCACCAAGAACCTGAGCTTTGGTGCGCTCAATGGTCGGGCTCACGCAGCCAGCCAAACGCTCAATGAAGAGCAAGGCCTCCGGCACCAAGTTTTGATTCGCCGCATTGAACTGAAAGAACGGGTCGCGGACGAGTCGGTCAACAAGGTCTTTGAAGCCCCTTTTCTTGAAAGATCTGACGTAGTTTTTGGCCATGTCTCTCAAGTTGCCATAGGTGCTTCTGGTCCGGATGGCTGTCGAAGAAGATGATGATCCCTTCTCCGGCTGCCTGGCTACTCTGCCTCTTCGCGGGTGGTTGAAGATCACCTTGTCCATGGAGAAGGGCACTCCTCTGGTGCGGGCCATCGCCTCCCGGCGGGCAACTTCCGTGGCGATGTTGGCATCGGTCACGGGTTCCATCTGCCGGAAGCAGCGCGGGCATTTCAAATGCCCATCCATCATCAGATATCCGCAGATCGGATGGCTGCAGCGCACCTGAGGCGTGTCTTGGATCTGGTTGTAGGAGATGTCCTTGAATTGCAACTCAAATCCATGTCGACCTTGCCCTCGGCTCCAATTTCCACCACCGGGTCGACTTCCTGGTAAGCCTTCCGATGGTTGACATAAGCCCTGTTGATAAAGAAAAATTCGCCCGAACGCATATCAAAGGCGTTGATCATCGGCTGGTTCGAGATCCAGTCTGGCGACAGGATGGCCTCGTCAGTCGCGAAAAGTTTGTAGCCCATTTGCATCATGAGCTCCATGTCGAACGCGATGGCGATTGGCCTCCCGGCCCGCGTACCTTGCAACTTTTTCATTTCCGCTTTCCAGGGCGGAGTGGAGTTGAAAAAGTTGTGGGCTCTGCCCGTCTTGTACGGGAATCCGCCAGGGATCAGGCCGTGCTTGATGATGGAATTGAAGGCGGCTTGGTCACAGGTGTGATACACCACTCTGGGGAACTTGTGCCACACAGGCGAGCCTTCCGGCATCGCGGAGAAAGCGGGGTGGACCGTTGGGTCGTCAATCTTGGTCTGGTCGAAGTTCTCATCAAAAGTGAACATCGTTTTGATCATGCTTGACATCCCCCCTTGCTCCACGAGAAAGGCCCGATGACCCTGAATGGCCCTGATCCTCACTGGCGTCCACCTGAGCTTTCCGGACGACAAGCCGTTCACCTGGACTCTGAAGCGACGCATCGGGGAGTTGCGCACAACCATCAAAACTTCTTCTTCTCGAAGGTGCGCAAAATCTCCTTGGAGATGCCTCACCAATGCCTTGAAGTCCATTGACAAATCAGTCCTCCGAATCTCAGGTGATGGCCTCCTGTGAAACATTCGATGGCCACGGAGGTAGTCGGACATAGCATGGGAAATTGATCCAAGCCTCCCGTAGTCCACCTTGCGCACAGGAACTCCTGCCATGTTGTCCGGCTCAATCCAAACCAGATCCTGTGCTGAGGCAAATTTCGACGTGTCAAACTGTTCAGCACTTGGCCCATGTCCCTCATCCACAACCTTCAATCTCTTTGGCATGGCCTTCTTCTTGGGCTTGAGCTTGGACGTCGGGTCAGAAGGCGTGGCTCCCGCCGACGCAGCTGCAGTGGTGTCAGTTCGCCATGTCTTTGCAGATGAGGTGCTCTGAGCCATCTCAGTTTTCCACGTCTTTGCCGATGACGAGCTCTGGGCCATCTCCGTCTTCCAGGTCTTCGCTGATGCCGTACTCTGGACCATCTTGTTGCCCTGATCATCAACATCCATGGGCTCCGGGTCCCCCCGTGCATCAGACTTCGAGGCCTGCATAGAAGAGACCTTGTCGATCACGGCCATGTCGTCATCGTCATCATCATCATCGGCTCTGCCTGCCCCTCCTCAGCGTCGTGGAACTCCTCTTCATCGACAATCTCCACCGAAGCCACCGTCTCGAGGTCGTCAAGGTCCAGCTCCTTTTCCTCTTCATGTACTGGGTCACTGGCCACGACTCCCGGCGGGCGTTTGTCATCCTCAATGAGGTCCCACCCTTTGAAGTCCTCGTCTTCATCCTCAGCCGCATAGGTGGCATCTTGCCATTCTTGGTCGTGCTCCTCAGAAAGGCCTTTTCGCCTCGCCAAAATTCGATCATCCATGGTGAGGGCCTGAACTTTGACAGCCTCATCGTCCGAATCAGCGTTGTCATGGTGCATTGGTTCCAATGCCTGGTCCTCTTCAGGAATGTCACGCAACCAGGACTCGACCTCCCGGTCGGCAGAGGCTGTGGCGCTCTCCTCAGCTTGAAGCACCCAGTTGAAAATCTCGACATCTGCATCCAACATGAGCTTCTCAGGATCAGGTCGCTGAGGAAGATCTTTTGGAGAGGATACATTCGAATCGATTTCAAGCTGGTACGCGGCCTTGAGGATGGTGAGGTTCGGGTAGTTCTTCTGCTCCTGGAGATCGTCAATTCTTGGGAGTGTTCTCAAGTGATCGTCGACGCTGATGAGCTTGAGGTAGGCAAGGTGGCAATCAGCGACGGCCTGGAGGAAGTTGGTGACATACTTCCGGTTGATGTCGTCGTCTTCCAAATGCACCTTGTCATATCTCACAGTTCTGGCAAGCATCAAGGTGGTGTCCAAAGTTTGAATACCATGGTCCTCTCGAAGTGCCCTGATGTGGACCCGCATGGTCTCATTGTAGGCTGACGGGAGAGCAAAGATTTCCGCGTCAGCGTTCCCAACGACCACGATGTCCAGGATCCGAGGCTCATCACGTTTGATCTGGCCCAGTTCGTTGACGGACCGCTCGACTCTTGCCTTTTGCCGCTCACACCAGTTGGCCGTGACCTCCCGGTCGGCAGCAGACTTGTTGTAGGCAGCCCGGTGGATCCAATGGACACCTCTGTAACCCCCTTCGCCAAACACATCATTGCCGGCCCACCCCACGATGACCAACACCGGCAAAACCGGGCGACCATGTGCACGATTGGTGGACTCGATGTCGTCGATGGCCTCGGGGATGTACTGCACCATGTGGTTCAAACCTTTGCCCCACAACATTTTTGTGTAAATGCCACGGATGTCTCCCCAGGGCTTCAAAAGATCGCCTCCGGAAAAACACGAAGCCTTCCCTGCTTGGGGGTCAGGTACCAGAGCAAGTGATGAGTCTGATACGATCAGCAGGTCGACCTCGCCTCCCGGCGGGTAGGGGCACATGGCCAAAAACCCATCGGGCGTGTTCTTGTAGACCTCCGCGAGCGTGTCGTATGCCCCTTCAGCATTGCCACCACCCAGCATCGGCTCGACGATATTCGCCAGGGGTAGGCGGCATCCCTCCATCTCTCGCAAGAGCACCTGTGGGTCGTCCCAGGTCGCAACCGCAATGGCTGCCTTCAGGGTGTTGACCACACTTTCCCATTGGGTGATGCGCTCGAGGACGGCGGGCCTCCCGGCAACCGCACAGGCCTTGGCCATCTGGATTGCACGAGTCAACATGACGAAGACGGGAGAACAAAAGGGCGCGATGAGTGCACAGCAAGTTAGCTTGAGAGCGGGATGCTGTCGGGTAAGAGCTTTATGTATGGCGTCTGTCATGCGGAAAGTGTATTCCTCCGTTTTCTTGAGTGCAATACCTCTACCTGGAGCATGACGCCTGTTGCATGTGCATTGGAACTTCGATAATGCTTTACCGACTCCAGCATGGTTTGTGGCCACTGTCCAAGGTTTCTTCAAAGGATCATTGTCTTGATTTACCATTCCAAGAGCACATCCATCAAAATGATATGCAATCATCCCATAAAAGTTCAACAGCTTTGCAACTTTGGTCAATTTCCAATATCGACATTTTCGTGGCCACTCGAGTGCAATGTGTACTTCACAGTTCAACATCCGAAGAAACGATTTCAAGGAAATCCAAAGTCGGTCAAACTCTCTGACATGTTTCAACACCTTTTCACGTGCACTGGGGTTTTTCATGTTGATATACGTCCATGGTGTACCCCCCGTGCACGGTAGGCTGATCCATATAAATGGTTTCACATCACCTTTGAAAGAGTTGACGTACTCTGCAATCCTCATTTGGTTTTCGACTTCGTTTAGATCAAATTCTTCAGTGAACTGTAGTACTTCACAACCTTCGGACCACTTTCTGTTGGTTTGGCTGAGTTTGGACTCGGGATGACAGCAAACTTCAACGATCAGTCTCTTGGTATCAGACTTGGCAGCGGGTCCCCCCGTGCTTGGTGTGGCAATGATTGGAGGTGTGATGGCCTCCGACGCCGACGCCAAAGCTTTCGGTGGGGTAATCTTCTTGGTGGGGGTCAATGCAAGAAGTTTGACAGCTAGTTTCCATTTCTCTGCATTAACAAATGGTTTCGTGAGAATGTCTGCAGCTTGGAGCATGCTTGGACCATGGACTAGCTTATACCACCTTCTTTTAAACTGTTCCTCCAGCCAAGATAGATTAACTCGCTGTGTTTTGTCTGTATGCCGGAAAGTGGGTGATTTTCCGTTCTCAAGGATTCTAATGGTGGCCTGATTGTCCTCTACAAAAACACCTTTTATCGACCGTGGGGAAAACATTGAGATCATACATTCTCCCTCTTTCTCACGTCCTACGAACTCGTAGTCGGTGATGGCTTCACGGATTTCGACCGATTCGATGTTGTAGTCGGACTCGTAGGGACCATAGACCCTAAAGAAAGTCTTGCCGGTCCACTCCCCGTTGATCGGGTAGTCAACTTTGACCTTCCAATTGTCCTGCATGAAGTCAACCATTCCGTCCTTTAGCATCACGGTGGTTCGAGCACATCCGATACGCTTAAGGTTAATGGGTGACTTGGACATGTCAACGGGTGTGAACAAATGTGACCTTGGTTTTGTATGGACTCGGATGAGCAATCTTCTACTTCTCATGAATTGCCAGCGTTCCCCATTGGATTCTTTCTGGGTTTCAATGTCATGCCTTGGCAAACCTCCCGGTATGCTGTCTTTTGGTGCTTTCTCCCCCCCCGCGTTCTGGAGGTATGCCCACAAACCGGAGGAAGGTAGACCGACAGCTCTGAGGGATACGTTTGCACTGACAACTTCACTTTCGGTGCTTGACATTGCAACGGCAGTTTGTTTCTTACTGAATGCTGTGAGCGGGAAGTAGGTATTGGGGCCAACAAGAACTAACAAACAACCACTGGTGGATCGATTGTCGTACTCCCCTGCATGGTCTGCGTCAGCAAACAGCCAAAGCCTACATTCACTAACCTTGTCCCCTATGAAGGCCCTTTGCTTGTGATCCAGGGTGGAATTAATGTAACAAATAAGTCTGTGCAGTGCCTTATCGCATTCTGCACTCCATTTTGTCACACGAGCTGCTAGGCCTTGGACGGCGCGCAGCAAGTCGAAACGTGCCATCCTGGCTGCAAATAGCACTTTCATAAGGACCCTTGCGGCTATTGGAGCCAATACGCCTTTGGTTTCCTTCTCATCGGCAATGGGTCGTGCAATTCTTTCTTCATGAAGTGGTGTGGAAACTTGTTTCAAAGGCTTGGCATCCCTGCCCGCAAGTGAAATGTAACGTTCAACACATGATTTGAGGAAAGGCTCCATATCATATGTGAATGTAGTCACAGGCTTTTGCATGCAGGGTTGGTTCTCATACAGTTGGTCCATATAAGAAAAACCTTCCGCTCTAGCTTTCTTTTTGGCTCCGGACTTGTCCCTCTTGATGGTGGCCATGGCAGCCTTTGGATCTTTGCATGATGTTGGGAAGAAGTATGTTGTGCCAACCCATGAATCATTGAGACTACCCCCTTTGTTCACGTTGGATCCGATTCCAATAGTATCCCATTGCTCAACTTCAGTTCCATTGTTGTTACATGGGATTGCATTCGTGAATCTAAATGGGGCTAGTTGGCATGACTTAACCACTTCTTCATCGGGCAAAAACAGTTTCTTCCTTGGCTGCACATGGTGTCTCATGTAGACATCGTTGACGGTGTCGAGCTCCCAGAAATCCTGAGTCCTGTGGCACGCGGCGGCGGCAGGCGCGGCCGGGTCGGCCAGTGACTTGTCAAAGACATGAGCATAAGGGTGATCCTCGACCTTGAGCTTTACGTTGTGTTGAGCTACATGGTCGCATCCAAGATATCTATTGACTTCCCCGGGAGTGTCCATGTCAATCTTTGATGCAATCAAGCTCCATCCCTTTGACATGTTTTCTTTGGGACCGGACATCTTAAAATCGTCAACATACACGACAAGCAACAATTTGAGCTCTGGATGGAAAAACACCGAAGGCCACCCTTCCGGGTCTGGCATGATAAAGCCCACTAGTTTCAACATGGCTTCACAGTACTGTTCCCAGAGCCCCCCCGAGTCGGGGTGACCGTAAAGAGCGATGCGAAGCAATACAACTGGTCTAATGAACTTACCATGCCACTCTTTGGGCCATCGATCGGGTGGCAGTTCCACCCACGTCTCCACGCCCTTCCATAAGGCTTGAGTGTAAGCTTGTACTCCATCATTTTGTTGGGTTATGAATCCCGGTTGAGCTCCGTAGGCATCTACTGCTTTGCCAGCTTCCATGGTGGCAGGCGAAGACCCTAATTCCGAGAACAGGGCAACATCGGCACTTTCGTCCTTTACATTGTTGCCTTGAAATACTGTTCTTCCTTTGAATTTTCGGAGTTTATCTCCTTCGGGTAATTCACTTCCCTTTTCAACGCAAATCTCAAAGACCTTTCCTACATGGACCTTCTTCCCAGTCTTCTTGGCCTTGTCGGCAATGACCTTCCATTCGGCCACTGTTTCATATTGCCAGGCCTTCTTCTTTACCAGTTTGTCCCATTCTACATCTAAGGCTTGCTGGGCTTTGGGATTGGCTCTAATTTCCTTTTTCCCCACTGGCCTAGCCACCAAAGTGTTAACGGCTTTCTCCCCAGATTGGATTCCAAGCCTAATACACTTAACTCGATGCTTTTGAGGGTTCATCTGGCAAACAGGCATAGCTGGGATGAATTCGTAGGATAAACTTTCATCCAATTCATTTGGTGATTCCTTGAGAGTTCCGATCATGGGTACAGCTTTCACTCTTCTGGCGCGTTTCTTTTCCTTTTCTTCCAGGGCTAATTTCCGTTGCTCATCTGCAATCGATGCTCTTCTTTCTTTTTGAGACATTGCTTGCCAAACAAATGGAGGGATGTCCTTTGGTTTGCTTGAATTCTTGTATTTTCTTGCTTTAAACCCACCTGCGTCATAGAATGAGGGGTCATTAGTCTTGATCCTTTCGAGTTCCCCTGTGATCGGATTGATTACCTCGACCTCGGCGTCAGGTTCAGCTCCTCTGATGGGCTCGTCCACACGGTTCCTCAGGTCGATCGGCTCTTTTGAAAATATTGTGACAATTACTTCATGAACCTCAATGTCCTTTTCAAGGTCTTCGACCGGAGGATCAATCTTCAGGTTTTCTTTGTGGACATGCCATGATTCATCATCTTTAATGCACGTTGTTCGAAATGGAAAGTCGGCTGCATCAAAGTCGGGAGATGGACCTATACACTGATTGTCGATGATCCGAACATTCACCTTGCAATTGGCGTATTCGTACCATGCTTCCTTGTTGTCAACATGCTTGAAAAATTCCAACCATCCCTGGTGATAAACTGCGGATGCACTGGATTGTGGTACAGGCTGTCCAGCTTCAATGTCAGTAATTGATCTCTTGACTGGGCCTGGCTCCCGCACAGGCTGAGCATCTTGCTCTTCCGGTGGCGGTAATGCATCCTGCTCATCACACAGCTGGTTTGGTTTCAAGCTACCGTCTCGGATGGCATCGGCACGTTTGCGACAGGGAAACTCAATCTTCTCAGGTACTGAAACCTTTAACACCCTCAATACTGTGACGGATTGGTCAAAATCTGCATCATTGATTTGTTTTAGAGAAGCTACTGCAAATTCTTTTCTCCAATGGAAGCCTGGATGGATGACATATCCTAGGAAGATACCAGGGTCAGTGGTCGGTTCGAACTTCATCTGTTTCTTTGGTTTCTTCCGAGGTCCATTCCAATAGTCCACCTTACATCCAAACGGGATAAGTGGTCCTTCGAAGTCTGTCCCAAACCTCAGTTTCCATGGTGTGTCCTTTCCAGTCCCATCTGGTGCCGTGTCATGCATGATGCACCAATGTCTGGCAGCATAAGGCCAATATCCATGGTGAAGTCCTGCTTGAAGTAAATTGGCACGCGTTCCTTCCAATGTGGACCGCACGGCTCGTTCGGCAATGGCATTGGATGTCGAAATGTAATCTTTACTGATTTGATGCCTGATCTTCATAGCTCTCATAGCTGCTACAATTTCTGGGGCATTATCACTGTAAAAGATTCCAATTTTCTCCAAGTCATCAACGAAATGTTTCATTGCCAGTGTGGTGTTGGAAGTGTCACGGCGTGCAACGGGGTAAACATATCGAAAATCAGTGGCAACATCCTTAAGTACCATTGCGACCCTATCTCCATCAACACCGGTTTCAGGGTCCGATTTGGCGATAAGATAGTCACCTGTGACATGATCCCCAAACTTCTTTGCATCGACCATGGATGATCCTCCTTTAGAGTAACCGGGTGGCTTGTACATCTTGGCCTTTGTACAGACATCACAGTATGGATTCTTGGGAATATGGGTAAGCATGTGTCGTTTGCTCTTAGCTTCAGCCTTGAGTGCGGCCTTACCCCTCTCCCTACGTCTTTCCATTTCCGGGTCACGACGGACTTCATCCCTTGAATCATCAACATCATCAGGCTGGACCTCCCGGTCAGCTGGTGCAATGCCTTCTTCATCGGAGGGCGCATCGGCACCGGGATCGCCTGAGATGTCGGGTACAAGGTCATCGTCAAACTTTGATGAATTACCTCCTACAACTGCAGGTTCGTCATCTTCATATTCTTCGTCGTAAAGGTCTGGTGACGGGGGAGAATCCTCCTCTTCTATGAAGCCTGACTCGGACCCTGATGAACTAGCCATCACTTTAACTCTCTTCATGGGAGAACCATTGTTGCTTGATTTTGCCACTGTGGACATACTTGGTTGATTTGATTTGGAACATAGATATAGGACATAGTCTCTGACCTCAAGTTCAATGACCTTCCCATCAGGTGAAACTAATTTCGGCTTCTCATTCTTGGAGCCCCTCCACAAGAAGTCAAACCCATCCTCAACGCACCTGAGACCAACTGATAAAACAGGAGGTGAACTTTGCACCAGGTACGGTGATACTGTAGCATTCAGCTCTGGGACTTTCACCTTGCCCTGCTTCATAGATGAACTTTCCCCATTTGCAGTGATGAGACGGATTGGATTATCGGAAAAATAACCATAATGATCCGGTACATGGTGATCAGTGAGTAGATCTTGTGCACTACCGGTATCAACAATCCAATCGATAGAGGCTTCGAAACATCCATCAACGTACTCCTCGGATTTGGCAGGCATTGCAACTATTTCCTTTGGAATACAGTGATCGCAACCAAACATGGTGTCACATTCATAGTTGCATTTGCAGACATTGTTCATTAACGAATTCTTGGCTGCTCCTGCCAACATGTTCGCTGACAAACATGCGTCCTCTACGTCTCTTCGGTCAAAATCAAACGGATAGTTGATAGGAAAAGTTCTCTTGTATCTCCTTGAAGCTGGATTGATAGGCTCAAGGTCCCCCTTGGCAATGACTTGGTACACATCGTGATTGGTGTCAAATGTCACTGCTGGGCAACTGATCACATCAATGGGTGGCATCAGGCATGCATTGGATACGGACGCTAACATCGAGGCAATTAGGCAGACGGCTGCTGGGGAAGCTTTGGGAGTGTCAGGCTTGCCTCTATTCCCCTTTGGGGAGCGGCTATTCCTGGGACTCCTTGATCCCTTCTGCTTTGGCGAGCGGTCCCTGCCTTTTCCTGGACTTCTGCTGTTCCTTCGTCTGGATCCTTTCGAGTCATTGGACGAAGGCCTGGCAGGAGTGGCAGCACGAGGAGATTTGGTTTGCTTACCCTCGTGACTAAACCTACAGTCATTGCCCCTGTTGCATCTTCCCTGTTTCCAAAACTTGCATGGCTGCTTCTTCTTGCTCTTATCGTTCTTACCCCTTGATGATGATCTGCCACGGTCGGATGAGGGTCGTGATTGACTTCTATCTTTCTTTGGTGGAGGCTTTTCATGTTTGAATGGGCAGGCATCATTCGTGCAGGTCCCTTTATTCCATTTGACACAGTATCCCTTTGGAATGTACCCAGTCTTCTCACCCACAGCCGGAGCTGCGCTGGACGACGAGGCACCGAGGGTCCTGGCAACTCGTTCACGATTGGATTCGAGTCGCTCCCTGTCCAAGTAGCGGCGAACTGCTGTCACTAGGAAATCGTAGGACTTCTTTTCGGTTCCATCCTCAGCACGATGATATTCCTGCAAGTCGTGTGCTATTGCTTTACTGGTCTTGACTTGGTTAAAGAACAGAGTCTCCAGAATGCTAATCTCAGGAATCTTGGGAATACCAGCCATCACTTGATCCCAATTGCTGATGAATCCGCGTAGGTTGTCACCCTTAAGTTTGACACTGAACAAATCCTGTAGTGAGTAGGTCGCTCCATGCTTGATGTTTGTACTGAAATGTTCATGCATCATAAACAGTACTTGACGGCCCCTCACATAACGATGGTTTGTTGCTTCAGTCTCTTTATAAGTGTCAACCTTTCTTGCGAAATCACCTGTGAGAATATTGGTGAGCGCGGACAGCAACTTGGCATCCAGTGTGGTGAACTTGCCTACGTCACGAAGAGTCCCGATTGTCTGGCCTTCTTTCCAGGTCTCACTTATCCAATCAAATGCTTTATCAGGGTCTGTAGATGCCGACATTACAGCTTCCCTTGTGCGAATCCTCCAATTTCTGTATGACTCCGCATGGGGAAAAGCTGGAACTTTCACAGTGTCGGCTTCTTTGACCTTGTTCTTTTCATGTGACTGGTCCCTGGAACTGCCGAACATGGCTCTCATGCGACGGATGAAGCGATGGTCACTATCATCAGAGTTGTACCCATCCCCGTCTCCATCATCATCATCACCGTCCCCAGGCCCACCTCCCGGTGGGCGTCGGCTCCCCGAAGGGGGCTTCTTCCCACGATTGTCCTTACCACGCCTGCTGTCGCGATCTGCCTGTGAGTCCTTGTCATCATCTGGGGGGTCAGGTCCTGGTGGCTTTCCACCGGCATCCGATGGTGCAACGCTTGTTGGTGGATACGTTGGGGACCTAAGACCGGTTATCTCAGAGACAGGATCCCTTTTATCCACTGGTGCATTTCCATCCGCATCAAGCATTTCCCATAAATCTTGGTTGTGATCCGCTGGTTTGGATGCACTCGCTGATGCGAATGATGGCAACGGTGCAGAGTACTTGACCTCAGTGGACGGCGGTATGACGGCAGTGGCGGTTTGGACAATTGGAATCGGCATTGGGCCTATTGTGTCAAGGAGTTTACTCATCCTCATGTTCATGGATTCGGTTTGCAACTGTTGGGCCTTTATTTGCTCACTTTGTTGCTTGATGATGGATTCAAGTTGGGACATCTGCATCTTACGGTGTTCATCCTGGCGTTCATAATGATCCCTGAGTGATTGGATTTGTTGTTCCTTCGTTGCATTCGACTGTCTGGCATTTCCGTCTGAAACCCTTTTGTACATTTCCCCTTGTTGGGCCAGTTCTTCACGGAATTGATTCTCCCGACTCTCTGCGAGCAACATCATCTGTTGCATCCGGGCACTCGCAGCTTGTTCTTCTGCATGGAACCTGCCACTCATTTCGGACACCATCGATTGCATCATGCTCTCTGTATTGGCCATGGCCTCTCGATGGCGTACCTCAGCAACCTGCTCAACCATCTGTGTAATTGCAGGGTCATGTGCATTCACGTACACTTCGTTCTTTTGGACTTGCTGAAGGTTCATGGTGTTGTTTACTTCGGTCATTTCATGGTTGTGAACCTCAAGCTTGCTCGACTGTACATGATGTGAGCCGGCAGGCATGCCCTCCCGGGATGCGTGATAGTCATAGCCACGGTGCGAAAACCTTGGTGCTCCACTCTGGGGCATAACAGCGCCTGGTGGGAGCGGGGCTCTGACTTCACGTTTGTCACTCCGAGAGCGTTCCGAAGGAGTCTGAGAGGTAATGTGACTCGTCGTGTCGATTTCAGTCTGGCGATCGTCTGCATCCCGAATTGCCATGGCTTGCGGATTCCCGGAATTGCGCGGGCCCTCCGGAGATGGTTTTCCAGAGGGGGCAGACATTTAGTTACAAGGGAACGTATCTGGCGATACGGCTGATAACCTATATTTACAGGTTATGCAACCTAGATCAGCCAGCAACACACACACGCTTTTTGTTCTTGAGCCATAAAGTCCAATGAATGTACAATTACTACAGGACACACTTTACAGGGGAGTAAGAACAGTGTAGATTACTATCCCGTAAAAATAATATATAACAAAACCACCAATGAATAATAATAGTGGATATCCAGGAATATCCATGGGGTATGTGTAAATCCCCTACTAGACCATGCTTTATCATGGTCTAGTAGGGGGGTGTTTGTATGAGGGGGAAGGGAGCATTTTTTTTTCAGTAGAATCATCGAAAAATGGGAGGTTCATCAACAAAGTTCGGGATATACCCTCTGGTAATTTAACATAACTATGGAAAATCACCATTTTTATTGGGTAAATCCACTATAAATGGCCATTTTCCATAGCTATGTTAGTCATTACCAGAGGGTAATGGGGATCTACGCTGGTGGATTCCCATCCAGGATTTTCACCATGTTTTTTTAAACGGTGAAAATCACCGGATTCGACGAAGGATCATCTTGGATGGTTTGGTACCAGAAGCTATTGAAAATGGTGATTTTCCTATTGAAAATGGTGATGTTCCATGATTTTCCATCGTTTTTTGTATGTTTACCAGAGGCTAAAAAAAAACCTAAATCCCAAAAATTTGACTGAAATCCCAGAGGATAAATATATGAATCCTCCATACTAACCACAGATGTTCCCATGAACTACCTCATAATCTCAACATTCTCAACTCACCGGTGCCGTTCCGTTCCGCCGTTCCGTTCACCGTCGTGGCCGGAACTGTGAAATTTTTGCGCCTTCCCGGCCGGCTCCAGGTGGTGCGCACGACGCAGGTAGGCGCTGACCATGTCCTCCTTTCGGCAACTCCTTTCGCGAATTCGTGGGTGGATCGTGGGTGAATCGTGGGTGAATTAGCGGAATATTATGGAATCATATTAACTATAATTCGTGGCTTATATTAACTATTAACCATTATTTGTTGATCATATGAATTTGTGGTTTATCCATCAACTATGGCTGGTTGATGATGGATAATGACCATATAATCATATAGTGGGTTAATGATATCAACTCTCGTTGTATAACATGATCAGTTCAGGTTTAATTCGATTAAATTCGTGGGTTGGTGATATAAACCACTATTGATTCATATTAGTGGCTTAAACATTAATCAATAGTGGTTTAATCATCTATATTGGTGGTTTATATGAACTGTGAATATGAATGTGTGGGGGTTGTATGAATCTCATCATGAACAATTATTTGAAGTAATATCCAATAGTGGATGAATAGTGGATTAATAATATTCAATGGATTGGTTTAAGGGAAATTTTATAGGAAAGCCTCATATTTAATTGGAAATCTATGGTTAATATGGAGGATTAACATTTATCATCCATATTGACTATTAATATCATTGATAATGATGGACAAATATCGATGGATAATTGATCACTGATGATGGAATTTTTATATATAATAGTTGTTTTTAAAATTGATGGATAAACCACAAATTCATATGATTATATGGCCATTCTCCATCATCAATCAATCAACCAGCCATAGTTGATAGTGGATAATAGTTACAGTAATGGGCTTTACTTTGAACCAAAATGGTGATTTAACTGGGAACTGTGAGGATCCATAGTTGCCTTATGATAGCGAAGTTGGTTTTGGTCACTAATATATCACTGCTTATGGTAGGTACATCGGACTAGTGAATAATTTTTCTGAGCCAACTTAGGGTTGGAAACGGTTTTTTGGTCTTTACCGTCCATCTACTAATCCACATATGTTTCTATAGTCTTAGTCAAGATTCCCTGAAGATTTAAAATGGTTCAGTTCCATCAATCTAGGGGAAAAACGCAACGGTCATTTTTATGTCAATGCAAATGAAGCAAATGAGGCAATTCCCGTGGTAGTACACTCTGGTTATTTAACATAGCCATGGAAAATCCCCATTTTTAATAGGTAAACCATCTATAAATGGGCCATTTTCCATGGCTATGTTAAATAACCAGAGGGTATGCAAATGGTCCTCAAATTGAAGTCACTATTGCGGACCACCGTTGAAAAAACCCACCGCCACGAACATTGGGTGGTTTGACCCAGCTGAATCGGACCGCTACGGACCAAGGTTGTCGGACCAAGTTGCTGGGTAACTCCAAGGATATTCCCATGATATGTTCATCATATTCCCATGATACCCTCTGGTAAACTAACATAACTATGGAAAATCACAATTTTTAATGGGAAAACTCACTATAAATGGCCATTTTCAATAGCTATGTTAAATTACCAGAGGGTATACCACCAGCTCACCACCCCAACTCAAGCCACTCAACCCACTCAACCTCTGGAGCACCATTTCCAAGCATTTCAGCCTTGGAAGACACCATCGAAGGCCATGCTGAGGCCGTTGTCTAGTGACTATAACTGACTATGTGACTATGCTAATCTAATTTCAGGGCCTTTCCACTCAAAAAGATGAAGCCTGAAAAATAAGATGTGCTCATTTCAGATGATGATCGGTCTTTTTTAAGGGTTTCCATGTTCAACTTGGCGGGTGTGCTGCTGGTTTTCTAGCGAAAAACCAAGGATGTCCATATCTATCATAATTTACCAATAGGTTTTTCAAGTACAACATAGTACAACCTATATGTACATGCTATAGCGAAGAAAAGTGCCCATTCTAGATGATTCACCTATTGAACATTGCCATTTTCAATGGCAACCTGATTATATATCCAAAGGATATTTCATGGCACGTCCATTTATCATAATTTATCTATATCTACAGTATCTTAATTTACTAAAGGGTTTTCCCATCAAATCCCATATATGATACGTATTGCTGGTGATTCCAATGTATAACCTCTGGCAATCATCTGGAAAATCTACTATTTATAATGTCCTACTGTGGATGGAAGAAATCCTGCACCGGTTGATAAATGATTAGCACCTGGAGATTTGCAGCTTTTCTACCATCCAAAGTGCAGGATGTCGCAACCACCGTATTTTCATACATTCGAAGCCATGATCTCCCTGCCAGCCATAGTAGCGATACACTGGAGGGTATCTTCATTATGTGCTTATTAGTTACCCTCTGGTAATTGCCATATAGCAAACTACCATGACATTACCATGTTCATCTCATTTTCCCTAATATAGCTAATAGTCATAGTTTTATATATATATATATAATTTATCCGTATTAATTTGTGACTCATCACTACTAGTCACTATTGTGATGCGGGAAATTACTACTTGTTGATAGTTAATTATCATCCATCTCCCCGTTTCCCCATTCAATGGATTGGCTTAAGGGAAAATCTATAGAAAACCATGGATTTTCCCATGAAATATGGGGGGTGTCCTGTAATTTTTCCCTGAACCAATCCATTGTTATTCCACTATTTGTTGACACTTAATTATCATAAATAGTAATGGCTTATGGATTGCCAATTAAATGCATCACTAAATGTTGACAGTTAATCACTCATTGGTGGTTTCAACCCCCTGAAAAATATGAAAGTCAGATTGGATCATCCTAACCTAACTATTGAATTATTGGGGGAAATAAAAGCCATGTTCCAAACCACCAACCAGATTACTATGGTCTTCCCCATTTCCCCATGAAAACCCAGCAGCTCTTCTCTACGCACCGCTGAGGCTTTGGAGGTTCGCGGCCGCGCTGGGCTCTGGCTGGGGCTCTCCTTGACGGCACCGGACTGCTGGGGGAGGTAGATTCGGTAGATGGCTGGTCGCTGGTTAGTATCCCCCATACGGGTATGGGTCAATACCTATAGATACCATTTTTAGTGGGATGAACATCCATAAATCCCAGCTATTTTGGGGTTCACTAGGTACCAGGGTTTTGACCCATCCCCATATCCAACTCGCAAGAAATGTTAGATAATCCCAACGGATGATATGGGGGGTACATACTAACCCAAATTAGAAATGTTAGATACTATCATGAGGGCTGTCTGAAAATAAAGGCATCCCTAATTCCAAGGGATTATTTATATCATCATTTTCCCCATGAAAATTGCTATTTGATGCTGGATCTATTTCGGGGTACCCCCTGGTAAACTAACATAACTATGGAAAATCACCATTTTAATGGGAAAATCCACTATAAATGGCCATTTTCAATAGCTATGTTAAATTACCAGAGGGTATACTCCTGGGTTCTAAGACACGCCCTTAGCACCGGCTCCTCTCTCCGCAGCCCTCTGTGACTTGCCGGACGCTCTCCCTGGCACCGCTTTGGACCCAGGCCTGTCCTAAGCCTCACCTGTTTATGGCGTTGGGTATACCATGCTATGCCATGCTATACCATGCTATATACCCATACTTATTACTTGGGATGATGTTTATCATGAACCCTTCTGTGGTTAATGGGATGGTTTTGCATTGGGTTTACCACAATCTCTACACCTCAAATTTCGAAAAATAGGAGGTGTGGAGTATCCAGACCTCTTGGATTTCCAGACTTTACTGGGGTATGGTGTCAACCCCGGATTAAACCCTGGTTGATTCGGGGGGCCACACCCCAAGAAGTGATGTCATCTTCCACCAATCCCTTCCCCTGCGGACCACATCTCCCGCAAACCATGGTGTGGTAACAAATTTAATCATTGGATGGGTTTAAGGGAAAATCTACAGGAAACCATGGTTTTTACCATCACATATAGGGCTTTCCTGTAAATTTTCCCATCATCCAATTCTATGATTTAAACATCTTTGGGACCATTGAAGGTTGCCTTTCATTAATGAAGGCATTAAGAGGTCCATCGCCCCATCAGAAGATATCAGAAGTCCCACCTTCAGAAGGAAGGAGTTGCAAATGGGACCTCATTTTAGAGCAATCTATGCTCTTTGAGTGGTGTTCTCCAAGTGAGAATTTGGAACGCACCACTCTTGGTATGTTTCGCCTTTTTGCATTTTGAGGCAAAATTTCTGAGTGTATTTTCCTGGGACATGAGCGTAAAAAACCTGGAAAATACGTAAATACCAGTCCATACAAATGCGTTTTTCTCGGTCAAGTGAGCATAAAAAGCCAGAATGAGCTTCAACCAGAAAATGTAATGAGCAGAAAAAAGTGCCATTTAAAGATCCATACTGCCAGACATAGAACTGAAATTTGTGGGCATGTTATACTATGTTATACTACTCAAAGAAGGACCTCCAACGATATTTACACAAAAAAACACACTCAGAACGGCAGTCATGAGCTGAAGATGCCGAGCTTCCCAGCTAGAAACATGCTTTGGAAAGATTGCGATGGAAAATCAACTCCTACTCTATCCTCACCATTGCACAAACCCTCACAGCCATCACAGCCATCACATGAGCTCAGAAACTCTTCACACCGCGGTCTGGCGGGGGTGCCAGCAAGGTCCCTTCTCCACTGATCATCGCGGTCATCGCGATCAGACGGGATCCATGGCACGTGCATTGCCCGTTGCGGCCGTTTCGCCGGCAGGGGCTGGGTCACTGTTGCTCTGATCATGTTTTCCGGGGCACTATGCGGCCTACGCAACTTACAGGGGTGAGCTAGATTCTAGACTGTGAGTGGAAATTGGTCGAAACAAAGAGCTGTCAAAAGATGGCCGTGCTAAATTTCAAAAGCTAACTTCGATGTCAAGAAAGCATCTTCACACTGCCAAGGCATATGAGATAGCCAAAAACACCTTCGGCTTTTGGATCGAATGAAAGCCGTGCCGAACCACTTTGAATTCAGCCGATGAATTCTTTCGAGCCCAGATGGAATAGGCGCAGCGTTTGCTGGCTGGATCATGAGCCAACGCCATGTCCACTGTCCAATGGGAAAACTGGCTGAATAACAAGGCCCCAAAATAAAAAACAAAATTCCCGCCCTTATGGCCTTATGGTCATCATTTACATGAAATAGTTAAATAGTTTGGAGCAACAATTGCCCACCTGCCAACCCAAAAAAAAGAAGTGAGGTGTCCCCCTTTTAAACAAACCCATCTCCAAAGCAACCTCCAGGATTCATCAGGACAGCGCTTGATCTTTAATGCCACAGACGTCTGCTGATGACACTGGTCTACCGCGGCTGAACTACAACCTGGCTCCTTCCCTTCAAACGGCGTCACAGCGTCGCGGGGATCCGGGCCACACGGCAACACTCCCCCCATGGGGAACCGTACCTGTTAAGATGCTCAGCTGACCCGAGAACTGCCCCAGTAAAAATGGAAAATTGATGGATGTTTTCTTGAAAAAAATAGGTATCATAATATATCATAATCATCCCCATTGATGAAGTTTGAAGCAGCAGCCAATGGTTCTTAGAGATGTGATTAGAGAACGATGGCCCCATAGACTGCATCCAACCCCACCGCAATGCACCGGATCCCGGCTTCACCACAATGCGCCCCCGGCAGGCACTACCCACATAGCACCCGCTGCAGCGAGCGCGGAACATCGCAGAACCCTCTCAAAGCTTGGCGTGCGCCCCATGAAGCCTCTTGATAACCTGAAGACAATGCCAGGGAGGTTTAGATCATGGTGGAGAAGTGGAGAAGATGTTTTACACGAGGTTCGAACATGTTTAGTTTCATGTTAAAAAATGTGGTCGGATTCCAGAAATCTCAAGCACTTTGTTGGAATAGGTGTTTCGGGTTGAAAACTGACTTGCCACTTAGCCATTTCCAGGACCTGATGGACCTGTCGGATGACGATGCACCAGGCGTCCCAGGCGTCCCCGCCACGTCCAGCGCTTTGACGCTCCGTGGGTCGCTGACCGCGCGCCACACCTTTTTCGCAACGACGACTGGATGCGGATGACTGGATCAAACAGATCAAACACATCTAATCAGTGAGGCCTCACTACATTGTGGTAATTCTGAAAGACAACCAACTCTTATTCAAACACCATTCTGAACCGCTAGCAATGGAAAACGGGATCTCTTCACCATACCACCAACCATATTACAGAACCACTCTTTTTTAACCATGATGAACCATTCTTAACCAGTAACCATATATTAATATATATTATAAACCACTATTTACATCTATTAACATCTATTAACATCTATTGACCATATTGTGAACCATATTATGAACCACTATATTGACCATATCATGGCCATGCCCGGTGCCCGGTGCCCCACCACAGCACCGTTTTTTTCCACGGCACCGCACCTCTTCCGCCTCCTCCTTGATGCCGCCCACCCAGCGCTTGGCGAACTCATCTGGCACGGGATGGGAGCCAAAGGGTTTCATAAAGAGTGGGTGGAACTCAGTTGTTTATGTCGCTTTATTGCGGTTTATATATGGATTTACATGGATTTATAAATTTTATAAGATGTAATTTGGTCTCAATCTCTAAGAATGGATCGAAATTATGAGCCATGAGTCTTGGTTTCCTGGATCAATGGGTCGAATTCTAGATTTGCGGATTTGGGGGCCATGTTTTTTTGCATCAAATATGCCCAAGAGATTCCCCATCTTTGACATCCTGTGATAAATTTTGTGATGCAGTGAATGGCCGCCCTGACCTGAGGAATGGCCCCTACAAGCCTGGTCATCCCCAAGCACCAGCCAGTCTGACGTTGGAGTCTGTACATCTCTAAATAAATCGATCTATCTCTAAGACTTTGACTCTATATTAGCATGTATGTATAATATATATATATATACACACATAAAACCCCACGCTAATTTCTGATGAAATCCCCCCGTCCGAAATCAATGCACCTCTCAAGTGCCTCTTGGTGATGGAAAATCCCTGGCTGGGTCTGGTGGTCAAAGAGGGTGGAGTATCTACAGTATACTCCGGTAAGACAGTTTAAGCTTCATATCTATAAATAGACATTTACTAACATCCGGAGATCAATACTCCAGATGTTCCACGGATGTTAGTAAATGTCTATTTATCCAAACATCTGGAGTATCCAAACATGTGGAGTAACCAAACTGGATACACAAACAAAAATAATCTGTTTATGATAATCATCTCAGAGCCTGATTTTGGATAAATGTGAATAATTATATCGATAAAATCGTGATGTGTGGAAAGTACATGTTCAAAGGCTTACATATATCATCATATATCTAATTGGGCATGCATGGAATTCTCCATTGAAAGATCTTGGAACCATGGCTTGCCACCACTCATGATGGCAGTCTGAATGGGCGAACCGAAAACTCCCAAACATTCCCAAGTTTTTGCCAGGCACAAAGACATACTTAGCCATCCCGATTCATGACAAGATGCAATTCTAAACGGGGATTAGATTTCCATCCATCTCCTCTTCCCCCTGATTGTTTTTTTTTCACGTGTACGTTGAAGCCTTCAACAAACCAGGAGGTTCTACAAAAAGCCAAGCATGCCGGATTCGAGGCATCGAAATCCCCTAAAAACAAACACTTAAAAAAGTGGAGTCTGATTTACCATGGTTTAAAAGGAGATATTGATTTCCCTTGTCCATCTTTTTGGGGTGTTTTTGTTCTCCCTTCCAATCCCCTCCGATCATCCGCCTGAGGAGGAAACTTCAGCCACTTCTTCAGCCGCTCCAGGGCCATGGGCAGAAGCTCCTGAGGCCCATGGGCCAAGCCATGGTTTCTGGGAGGTGTTTCATATGGGATGGGGGTGGGATAATAGTTATTAAGTTATTCGTATTGGGTTCTGGGATGATCGTTGGATTATAAAGTTGGATTGTACATGACCATATATATATATGGGTAAAATATAATATTTCACTAACCTGAATTAAGGCCACCAACTTCTTGCGGTCCCTGCCCACCCCCCGCTGACGCCAAGGGCGAACAGGTTACCTGAATTAAGGCCATTTGGGGATGATTCCCCTTACTAACCATGATTCCAGGGTTAGGTCGCAGTGAGGCCGTTATAATTTGCCCAGATATTATTTATATATATCTATCTATCTATCTATCTATCTATCTACCTATCTATCTATCTATCTATCTATCTATCTATCTATCTATCTATCTATCTATCTATCTATCTATCTCTGTGTGTGTGTGGTGAGATGGCTGAATGGAAAGTCATAGATGGCTTTTTTCCCGTGCACGTCAGGTCACGCTGAATGATGATGGGTCACATCTGTTCCCCCAAGCTCTCTATGGGAATGGTGGAATGGTGGATTCCCTGTGGGAAATCCTTCAACTTACCGGTGATTTAATGGTGATTTAATGGTGGTTTAATGGTGCTTTAATGGGATTTAGTGGGATTTACTGGTAATTTAATGGGATTTACCCTCTGGTAAAGGTTTACAGTTTGCGACATAGAAAATGGCCATAGAAATAGTGGATTTTCCCATTAATAGCATGGTGGATCTTTCCATAGTTTTTTGTATGTTTACCAGAGGGTAGCTGTAAGAATTACCGTAAAAACATTTAACCCATCAGCCAACTATTTTCTTGGAGAAATGCATCATTTCATCCCAACTTCTCCTCAAACAGCCTATCAATTCACGAAATCTGAATATCAAGTATTATTCATTATCACACAATGATCACAATGTACTTGTGTGTGTGTGCGTATCATCTAAATCAGCGTTAATCAAAAGCCAAATACATTGGGTCTATAAACAGCAAAAACACTTTCTACCCTCTGGTAATGAAACATGGCGGCAAAATTCCACAGCTTCTCGATGATTTCCCCCGTCCTCGGGCTTCTCCACGATGTCGTCCACCAATCCGATCTGCCGGAGGTCCGTGGACTGTGGCATGGAGGCAGAGAGCAGCAGATCCTCCGCAGGGTGTTGACCCGTGATCTTCATCATTAACCTGGGAAAAGCGTGGCAGTGAAGGCTCACCCCGCCAGTGGTGGCCCAGCTAGGTCAAGGAATCGGTGAGATGGCAAACTCCAACCCTTGGGCTTCATGTTGATTGAGGTTCCATCACTAACCTGGCTCTGGCAGGGGGCAGGGTGAGAAAAATTAGGGGAATTCGGCGGAATGTCTGGTTTTGTCACATAGAACTCATTTTCTGATCCGGACCAGTTGAACTTGGCTTGCGGCCGATGATCTTTGATTGAAAATCTTGTCACTGGGCTGTGTGGGTTCTCCTCGAGAGGGAAGATTATGTTCGAGCTGGAAACCACCCCAAAAGCCAATGCCAACCCTTGACGAGTTCGCCCATCTCGGAACAGTTAGGAGCAACCCTTCGGAAATGTGGGCAACTTGCCCGGTTATGTCAGCCCATGTCAGGATTCGACAAAGGGTCAGAAAATGGTGAATCAAATGGTGAATCCTGGAATCAAATATTCAACATGTCATTGTTACCATCTGGTTATTCACCCCGCTTCGCGTGGGGTGGCCGCCCACACCGCAGGTTTATTTCGGTCCGTGAGAGGGGCTAAGGGTGGTTTTCCCCCGTGGGGGCTCCCCAAGCTAAGAATTTTAACTTTCCCCCCGTGGGGGCTCCCCAAGCTAGGGAATTTTCACTTTTCCCCCCCGTGGGGGCTCCCCAAGCTAGGGAATTTTCACTTTTCCCCCCCGTGGGGGCTCCCCAAGCTAGGGAATTTTCACTTTTCCCCCCCGTGGGGGCTCCCCAAGCTAGGGAATTTTCACTTTTCCCCCCCGTGGGGGCTCCCCAAGCTAGGGAATTTTCCTTTTCCCCCCCGTGGGGGCTTCCCAAGCTAGGGAATTTTCACTTTTCCCCGCCGTGACAGCTTCCCAAGCTATGGAATTTTCACTTTTCCCTCCCTTGGAGGCTCTCCAAGCTGCGGAATTTCAAATAGCTAGACAACGACGCCTAGATAGTCCCCCAAATCCCGTGTTCTTTGAATGTGTTTCCATGTTTTTGCAATGGTTTCCTTCAAAGCACGGTACTTTACACTTTTGTCGCCATAAAACCGGTCGAAAACATCATGTTCGACAATGCTTCCAATTCCCTTATCTCCCCAACCGTTGAAAATACCGCTATTTACAGTGTTTTCTTCAATTTTTCCATGTTCCAATGCCGGTAGCCAACTCCAACATATATATAAGAAATCCTTCCAAAACATTGTTTTTGACAGTGTTTTTCCAATGTTTCCAGTCAAACAGACGGTAATTTACACGTTTTTTGCCATAAAGGCAGTAAATCCTTCCAAAACATTGCTTTTGACAGTGTTTTTGTAATGTTTCCAGTCAAGCATACGGTAATTTACACGTTTTTTGCTATAACGTCAGTCCAAAACACTTGTTTTTGCAGTGTTTTCAATGCTCTGGCATCCAAAAACCCTGCAAAATCTTGCTATGTACAATGTTTTTTTCATTTTTGGCCGTTTTTCCATTGCCGGAAAGCTACCAAAATGACCCAAAATTCCATTTCAATACCCTCTTGCGCTCAGACACCCAAAAATCCTCGAAAAATGTCGAAAACACCACCGTATTCTGGTCTCGGTGCGAAACCGTTTTTGGCCCCCCCCCCCAGCTAAAGCTGATATAGCGACTGCTATATTAACAAATGTCATTGAGCATTTAGTGTTGCTGTTTTGCCCCCCAATAAGCACGCCTTCACCGCCAAAGCGGTGTGGGCGGATTTAACATAGCCATGGAAAATCACCATTTTTGATAGGTAAACCATCTATTTCTATGGGCCAGTTTCCAATGGCCAATTGGCCAATCGGGTTTCTAGCTGTCCATGTTTTAGCGACCTCCGCACAGCTGGGGGAATCCCATGAGGCCACGTCGCTCGCACCAATTTCTTGGGACCGGGATGCCAAGCGCCACCTGCGCGGCGCTGAGGATTCTCACCTGGTTTTTACCGATGTGCCATGGTCAAAACATAAAAAAAAAGGTTCTGGTCATCCAGATTTACATCAATGTCAATCAATCAATCAATCAATCAATCAATTAATCAATCAATCAATCAATCAATGTGTTTTGATTGATGTTTTTTTCCAAACATTGATTTTGGAAAATCACCAAGCCATTTTTTTCCAAACATGTTTTTTCCAATGATTGGTTTTTGGTTTTGATGGCCATGGGAATCCAAACCACATTCCACGGGCACCGCGCAGCGTCGCAGCCTCGTTCAACCCCATGGAGCCTTCCCAGGTGATTATACGCCAATCCTTGGCGCGGCTGAGGCGAGGCGCCGTCACTGGATGCGGTCCATGGGGATGGGGTATTTTTGGAGAGCAACCCCCCAAAAGATAGAAATATAAACAGAAATGTATATATATATATACATATATATATACTATTATATATATACTATTATATATACATATATATATATATGGAGGTTTCTTAAAATGAGGGATCCCCGAGTCACCATGGGTTTCAATACTAACATGGTCTAATGACTTGGATGATTTGGCCGATTCTAGGAAACCATGGGAAACCTCCATATGTACTCCTACTGCAATTTTGATGAATGACTCTCCATCCTTTTGGGAACAACTATATATGTTCGTAGCAGTTCTGGCAGCTGTTGAAAGACAACTATGATTCTTGCGATCCTTCAGGTTTCCAAATGCGGCCGCCTTCAGGACCCCATATTTTGCATGACGCTATGAGGAAAATGTTGATAGCGTGTTTGTCTCAAGATAGGATCGCCCTCAAATCCACTGCGTAATCATATTTTTTCGCATCAGAATCACCATGTTCGGGGCTGTATTCAGTTTCAGACACACCCAAATGTCATAATGTTTTGTTGTGGTATAGTTCGCATAAGTTTTATACCTGATTTCCATGGTTAATTCCCCCATATCCATTGCCTGCTTGGTCAATTCTCGCTCATTTTTCAGTCCCTAATTTGTGGTGGTTAATTGTTAGAATCCTCATGCTTGATGGTAATTGAACCCAAAAAAAAAAGTAATGAGTTTAGGTGTTTGGGCTATCAAAAAATATGGATGTCACTCCATCATGGGCAACTCTTTGGTAGCTCCTCGATTCTCCCCCTTTTAGAGCTCCTCACCACTGGATTCTGGATAGTATGTCCAAATAACTAAACCATACTAAACATATTATGCATTAAACATCATTCAACCTCATTAAACCATATCTTCCGGGATGGTGCCCCAGTTCAAAATCGCTTAGTTGGTAAAGTTCATAACTCCAATTTCACGAGGGGTTGAATAGGGGGTAGGCTATCTAAAGATTATCGAAAGCTATGGGGATTCCCCCCCGATAATTTAACATAGCTATTGAAAATCACAATGCTTAATGATGTTTAATGGGTATATCATGGTATATCATGGTATATCATGGTATATCAGTATATAAATGACCATTTTCCATAGCAAACTAACTTAGTTTACCTTAACCGGTAGCGTTTCACACATCACCGGAGGCTGCCACCCCTGAACCAACCAACGTTGGTCCAGGATGCACAGCACATGGCCAGCGCACAGCCGCCGGCCGGGCAGGCGCCGTTGATGGCCGCTACGGTCGCCAAGCGGCTCCGGTAGATGCTGGTGAGGGTCTGATGGGACGAGGACTGGGTGACTGGGTCCTTAGGTATAGGAGAAAAATGGGGTCATACTGTAATGGATATAGCTTAAGAATCAATTGTCAATACCTATCTATCTACCTACCTACCTGTTTATCTATCTACCTATGTATCTATGTATCTATGTATCTATGTATCTATCTATGTATCTATCTATCTATCTATCTACCTACCTACCTACCTATCTACTTCTCTCTCTCTCTCTCTCTCTCTGGCTGGGCTTACCTATCTATATACTCTATAAATATTTCTCTCTCTCTCTCTCTCTCTCTGTCTGCCTGTCTGCCTGCCTGCCTGCCTGTCTGTCTGCCTGCCTATCTGTCTGTCTGTCTGCCTCTGTGCCTGTAGCGTCGGTTCATCATTTGTTATTCTTCGCTCTCATATTGCACAATAAAGAAAGGGACGGGAGAGAGCAAAAAAGAAAGTGAAGTGCGCAGTTTATGCAGAGGTCGAGGGACCATCGTTTTACCCTTCAATTGCGATGTTTATCCCAAAAAAGAAACCGGTAAACCATCAAATTGTGCACGTTTCCCATCGCTTTCAGACAAATCATCTCATCCAGTGATTCGGAAAAAAATGGCACTGATCACTGATCATCACCGAACTTTTGTGTTCCCATCACTTCGAAAAGCTTAGGTTGGCCTGAGTCAAGGTGGTCCAGAAGTCCTTCAACCTCTCCTCGCGCTGCGCTGATGGCTTTCTGCTATCGAAAATGGCCATAGAATTTACCTATTTAAAATGGTGATTTTCCATAGTTGCATAGCTATGTTAGCTTACTGCTAGGGGGTCAGTTTCCTGGCAAAAATCCATCCCCTTGCGATTTTTCAGCACTTTATCTGAGGTTTCGCCGGGATCCCATGGTTTTTCCCATGAATGATGGAGGCTTCCGAAGTGGGCTTTCCATGAAACCACTCCATTGATTTACCATCTGACTAACAGTTCGCCATGGTTTTTCGATGGCCCTAATCGAAATAGATGGTAAACACCGTTCTTAATAGCATGGTGGATCTTTCCATCGCAAACTCTTAGTCATAACCAGAGGGTACCGTTTTTTCGATTGGATGACCGGATGAGCGCCTCGCTGGTGGATGGCGCGTACAACTCATTGATGTCGAGGCCTGCAGTGAAGATGTTCCTCCAGTCGTGGCGCAGGGGAGTCGCTGATATCTCTCTCCAGCGCCATCTCTCAAGGTCAGCGAGTATCACTGTTGATTATGTTTTTTCTGGGTCATGGTTGGCTAATATTATGATTCATTATTGTTAGTTGCTCATTGTGATTATCAAATAATACATGGGATTATTACAAATAATCTGATTTATCTGTTTATTCTCCCGTCTGCTATTTGGATAACCATTTGTATTTCTTTGTATTTCAATAGTAGTCCTATTTGAAACACTTGGTCATTATGGGGCCCGGGGGCATATTTGAGGTACTTGTCATCCGGCGTTTCAGTTTGACAACTGGTTGATCCAGGGCGATCGTCATCTCCGCTCTTTAAAGTTGCCATAACTGGGGCGCAAAGTTACCTCGTTTTCAGACACATGTTTGACCAACATACATGGGGGAAGATTTCCCACCATTGGTGGTTTGGAACATGTTTTATTTTCCATTTCATGTATGGAAGGTCATCCTTCCCATTGACGAACTCCATCATTGTTCAAGATGGTTATTGCACCACCAAGCAGAAAACGAGAAAATCTGAGATTCCCATGGGAACATTTCGAAGATGTTGGAGATCTGACCATGCTGAATCCACCACTTGGGAATCCTGGATCCTGATCATCCGCATAGCCAACAGGGGAGTTCTACAACTCCCCACTGGAGGGGATGGCATCAGTTTCCTTATTAGATGGCCTTAAACATCAGACCCAGTTGGCGATCAACCCTCCGTCATTTTGAAAACCCCAAGCGACCTATGAAGGAAACAGTTCTTCTCCAGAAAAACGAAAGAACAAAAAAAAACGAAACAGTTGAGTTGTCCCCGCAGTCACGATTCTACCTCCAGAAAACTCACATATGGATTTGCCATGTGTTGATCAATTTCTTCAATGCCCATGAAAAACACACGTCCATGGGGATTGTCATCCCGTTTCTAGGATGAAAAATGTGTACAAAATAGACCAAAACCACCAACCAGATCATCATTGGTGGTATAAACCCAGTTCAGTTTTTAAAAAAATTGCAACATATGGTCAAATCTGCAAAAGCCCATGTTCGTTACCAAAAGACCCATGAATTCCATGGTTTATTAATGTGTTGTTTTTCTGTAAAATGGCATCGACAAATCGCTCCAGCGCCCAGCGGCTTCTTCAGGGTCGACTGGAAGACCACGCCGCGGATCGTCTTGTCCGCCTCAGCTGCCTGGAGCGCTGGTGGTTTAATGGTGGTTTAGTGGTGGTTTAATGGTGATTTAATGGTGAATGGAAATGTCAAAAGATCATCGCTAAAACGGGAATATGAAAATCATACAAATGTATGTGCGTGCATGTTTTTATGTGCACGTATAAGAAACCCCACTAGTGGGAATGAAGAGCCAACATTGGGGGTCCGTATAAATAACATGGATA
Organism: Cladocopium goreaui; assembly: GCA_947184155.2. Taxonomy (NCBI): domain Eukaryota; class Dinophyceae; order Suessiales; family Symbiodiniaceae; genus Cladocopium; species Cladocopium goreaui. Next base: position 746,435 of record CAMXCT020004223.1, on the reverse strand, counting down.
CTTACCGCAATATTTACCTAGTATACTTTTGTTTTATCAGTCTTATCGTTCTATTTATCTGTTGGTTTCCTGATAAGTTTACATGCATAGGTCATGTCTGTTGTGTGTATATACACATATGTAGGCGTGTGCGTATACATATGCACCATCGTATCTGTGGAATCGATCTATCTATATCATTCTATATCTATCTGTCTGTCTGTCTGTCTGTCTATCTATCTGTCTATCTTTCTATCTATCTGTGTGCGTTATATAAACTCTTGATTTGCTACTCTTCCTGCGTTCTACTCACAAATTATACAAACACATGTGGATCACATTTGGATTGGATGAATAAAATCACCCACAATTCCGAACATTGCAGCTTCGCAAACCTCGCAAAGCCACAAATTGTTTTTGCGTCGGTTTCCGCAAGCCATGCCTATATTACCCGACACATCTCGTGTCAAGCTCCGAGACTCGACTGACATCATCGGCTGCCAAAAAAATGGATCACACATACCTACCATCTGGTTATGACTAACAGTTAGCCATGGAAAGATCCACCATGCTATTAAGAACGGTGTTTACCATCTATTTCGATTAGGGCCATCGATATATACCATGGCGAACTTTTTTTGTCATAACCAGATGGTAGTGGTTGGGTGATCCCCATCTCCAACTCCCAGAATGGTTTGAGGGAAAAAAAAAATCTGCAGAGCACCATGGACCAGCGCCTCAAAGGTGGATTTCAAGGCTTTCCAGAAGTCCAGATTCATACCTCGGTAAGTCAACTGATCAAAAGTTGCAGATGTAGATCTGTTTAAAGGTACAGTTTACAGAAACACAATCTATCAATAAAATCAATAAAGATGAAACTAGATATTCCACCAAAAAAAAAATCGACTAGCAATGGAATAATGAATTTTAATGGATATCAAATATCAAACAGCGACTCCCAAGTCCATCTGTGACCAGCGGCTGTTCACCGGCTCCTTGTTGAACGAGATGACAGCAATGCCCTTGGCATCTTCCAGCTTTTCCTGGAAGAAACGGAGAAACATCCGAGAGAATAGTGCGATGTTTGGGCTGGGAACAGCGAAAAAGTTGCGTTTTGATGGTTTTTTGTGCCCAAAAAAAGTTGTCTGGAGTGGTGTTTTGAAGCAGGAAAAATTATCTTACTTCTTTTGGAGGTTGGAAGCATGTGGAAAAGAGATGGGAGAAGTTCCTGCCAGGAGGTGTCGTTTGGGAAACTCTAGGGTTACCCTCTGGCGTCAGAATCCCCGATGTCCAAATCGAGCTTTGTACCCTCTGGTTATTTAACATAGCCATGGAAGCCATGGCCCATTTATAGATGGTTTGCCATGGTTTACCTATTAAAAATGTTGGATCTTTCCATGGCAAACTGTTAGTCATAACCAGATGGCAACTGGAAAATCTCATCCATTAAGGGTCAACCTGTTAAACCTGGAGAGAACATCTACAATGCCGTTACCCGACTTGGTAAACGTTTACAGTTTGCGACATAGAAAATGGCCCAGTCGAAATAGTGGATTTACCCATCAAAAATGGTGATTTTCCATAGTTATGTTAGTTTAGTAGAGGGTATCTATATAATGATACATACTAAATGGTCATCTTGACATCCTCGACCAATAGTGTCCATGCTGAGGACGTGAATACATGCCGACCTATCAGACTTACAGGGGGGTTTTGTTGGTGCACGTTAGTCTTATATAATAGGAAAGTGATAATCACTAACATACTAACAGTTACTAACATACACCAATGGATATATGATTGACATGTTCGTATTATATCGCTAATATAGATATAATTTATAATATTTATGGGCAATCATGCCATTGCAAGGCTAGATAAGGAGCTGTGTAGTGAAGCCGAGATGCCAAGGTCACGGGCATTGCCAAGGCGCAACAGCGGGAAGGCGCAACGGTGCAGAACGGTGCTTGAGGGGAGTTCCAGCTGAAACTCGACGTCTTCAACGTCATCTTGGGGGGTGGAAACCCAAACAAAATCGGCAATGGATTGGTTTACGGTTTAAGGGAAATATTACAGGAAACCCCCATATTTAATGGTAGAAACCATGGTTTCCGGTGTAGATTTTCCCTTAAACCCATCCATTTACCCAAGGTTTCAATCCCATGTAGATATTCCCAAAATCCCAACATCACCCGAAATCCCAACATCACCGGATTGCTTTGACCCCGTGTGAATAAGTGATTGAAATTTATAGAGGTCATAAAAACAGTAACTGCCATGGTCAGTTGCTACCAGTGGGGCAAAATGTGGAGCTATGGTCACCCATCCCTTGGATAATCCTTATGGATTGATGACTATCCCGGCTATGGCACATTCGGGAATACCCGACCCGGTAAACGTTTACAGTTTGCGACATTGAAAATTGCCATTTATAGTGGATTTACCCATGAATAGCATGGTGATTTTCCATAGTTACGTTAGTTTACCAGAGGGAATAGTTCATGTAGTTTATTACCTTAATCCCAACCATCATTCCAATGAGGTCGCAGTCAGGTGTTGATCACAGAATTCCAGAGGGTTGATCATCACTCTCCTCATTGAAATTGCCAAAAATCATACGCTGGGTACATCCAAAATGGGCCTTTGGGGACAATCCCCAAAAATCGTGGCAATGGAAAATCCAATCGTTCATAGGACAATCAGCCCTAAAAATTGCCTCGGCCAGGTGATTCAAAATCCCAGTCAAGTGATGTTAAATTTGCTAAATCATATGAAATCATATCAAATCCCCGTGTCGGTGTTGCTGAACGCCCCAAACTTTTGTTGCTTAAATCATGTTGAATCCCGGTTGCTTGGTTCTATGCTGATCATTATTGATTCAACCAGGTGCCCGTGGACCGTTGGACCGTGATCCTTTGTTGCTCTGTCTGGTCATGTCTGGTCTGTCCTGTCTGACCACGGCTTCTGGCGGTCAAATTGGCCCAACGCTTTCGCACGGCTTCAAGAGATCTCATCAACTCCTTGAGTTTTGGCCAAACTTGCGCCTGAACACACTTGCCAGTCTTAGGCTGGTCTTCCATGCGTATACATACTGTAGAGTCTGTAGAGGCATCTTGGACGCGCTGGCAAGAAACAATCACAGTTTGGGCACCCAGATGAACCTCAAATAATTAGTTCCTAAACACATTGTGTTTAGCCCTCAAATATGGTATCATAGGTCTTGAATCTGTTTTTTTTTGTTTTGACTTTTGACCCAACCGGAATCTTCCCATCACAATTAGAAGAGCCGTGCAAACGTCGAGAGTCCGAAGAAATGGACCCTGTGCGCCATGGGCCGCTCAATGACAAAACGTCAGGAGCCCTGGCCACAGGGGAAGTCTCGTGGGGCGATCAAGCCACTGTCATTAAAATGACATGGAAAAGAGCGACACAGCAGGCTTCAGTTCAACAAAAACCTGAAAAAAAAAGCCAGAAGAAAGTTAGCTTCATTCTCCAATTTTTCCATGGTTGATGTTCATAAGATGACCCTGTTGGGGTCCAGCCTCTTCCAGCTTCGCAAACACATAACTACAACTCAAACCTGCCGCGCAGGGACGGGTATCCTGAACGGATCTTCCAGTATCAACAAGTCCGACTGCGAGGAAGGCAGCTTTCTGACCCATGTTCGGTCGCGTACGGTAGCCACTTTGGTGACAACTTCGCTAATCAAGACCCCAACGCCAGACGTTTGGTGACAAAGACCGCGCATGACAAGCCTACCCAATTCCAAAACTCATCAACGAGATGCACCAATACACCAAGAATGAGTGAACAAACCAAGGTTCTACGGAACAAACCTTCAGGATCCTTCAGGAATGTTAACCCGGCAATATATAATCAACCCTCAGTTTATCAGTAGGGAGTACCAATCAACATGCTGTTTGGGTTTTATCTGGGGCTGACATTCCCGGTGAAGCTCCATGTTTTCAGGGTGAGGCCCTATAGCCCATCACTCAGATCCCTGCTCCCTCGCATTCAGAGCGCCAAACACTTGACCAGGTGGGCCCCAGTCAACGAGTGGCCAATGGTTGACCAAAGATGGCCCATCATGACCTGGATAAAGTCTCTAATGTCAGTCAAGAAGTAATAAATCAATATATATAAATCACCCATATTTTGATGGTTTATAACATCCATTTTTTCTGGGAAACTTGTTGCTTTACCCACTTTACCAGGATGTCTTTTGGTGCTGGTGGATTGGTGTTTCTGTAGCACCCCTGCCACAATTCCCTCCTGAAAAACTCGGAAGTTCGGTCGCACCAAAACCACCAGCCTCTGGTAATTTCACATGGCAATGGACAATCCCAACTACCTCTGGTAAACTGACATAACTATGGAAAATCACCATGTTCAATGGGTAAATCCACTATTTCTATGGTCATGTTCAATAGCTATGTTAGTCATTACCAGAGGGTATTCCAAAAGGTGACATCTATAAATGGATGATGTCCTATTGTCAGGTTTTTCATTACCAAACGCTAATCATTGGCAGGGCATTTCACATTGCTGTTCCCTACATTCGGAGGCAATACTCAGGACGATCATTGGTGGTGCGGATCCTGAACTCCCAACTGAACGTGGCCTGTTATCCCAAAAAAATACGAAAAAGCTGGGTGTGGCTACTTTTTTGAGTAGACCCAATCATAAACCCATACCCAATATTGATTTTTCTTTGGGTGTTTTCACCACTCCGAAATGGTAGGTTTATGATGGTTTATGGCATTGGGTTTGACGCATTCTTTGGTGTACCAGTTGACTACCCCTTTTTTGCAGCCACATGATATGGGTCTGGATCAATACCTATTAATACCATTTTTAGTGGGATGAACATCCATTTCCAGCTATTTTGATGTTCACCAGGGGTACAAGGTTTTGACACACTGCCATATCGTTGTCACCCGGGACCCACTGGTGAGGCTGCAGCTTCCGCTGCTCAGAATTGCTTCTCAGTGACGCCTGCGGACATGATGCCTGGCAGTTTGCCACTCGAGTTTGCCGCTCCCAAAGTCGTGACTTCTTGTTTTTCCGAAACAATTTAGGTGAGCCTCTGGTAATTTAACATAGCGAACTAGAAAATTGCCTTATGTAAAAGGTAAACCATCCATTTCTATGGGCCATGGCTTCCATAGCTTTTTGTATGTTTACCAGAGGGTAAACCTCCATTTTCCTATGTTTTGCCTATGATTTTCCCATGGTTTTCCTATGATTTTTCCCATTTTCCTTATGGTTTTCCTATGGTTTACCCATGATTTTCCCATTTTCCTATGGTTTTCCTATGGTTTACCCATGATTTTCCCATTTTCCTTATGGTTTTCCTATGGTTTACCAGAGGCTAACCTTGATTAAGCCATCCCCGGTGTTACGTTGGTGACAACTTCCGCGGCCGCGCACCGGGTGACACCTGTGGATGAGAGGCCACCGCTGACCACGTTGCCCATCTCGTCGACGATCTCGGAGCCACTCCTGGGTAACAAACAACGCATGGCCAGGTTCCCATCGGGTCATGGTTAATGGTTAATAATGATGGTTAAACAATGTTAAACCTCATGTTGATTAATAGTGGTTGAACCAATTATCAACATTGGTATAATAGTGGTTAATGATGGTTAATAGTGGTTAATGATGGTTAATAGTGGTATATTATATACTGGGTAATCACATTTAGTCACTATAATTTGTAAATTATGGGATTATAATGGGATAAATCTGATAAATCATGGTTAATATTGGTTAATGATGGTTGATAATGGTTAATGATGGTTAATGATGGTTAATCATTGGTATATTATTTAATGGTGATATACTTGATATACCCTCTGGGTATCATGATCAGATCTCTGAAAGAATCCCTATCTTCCCATGAAAGTGCGTCGTTCTTGTCCTATATAAACTCATCACCTCAAGTGATGTTCGCGTCTGTCCTTTTTCAACGGGATAATCCTAGGATTTTTTGCATCGAGCAGATTCCTTTGGAGGATATCATTGGGATATACCCTCTGGTAGCCGTGGAAAATCACCATGTTTATGTAATATAGGTACCCTCTGGTTATGACTAGCAGTTCGCCATGGAAAATCCCCATTTTTAATAGGTAAACCATCTATTTCTATGGGCCATCTATACCATGGCGAACTGTTAGTCATAACCAGAGGGTAAATCATCGAATTAAATGGGCCCTCGTAAGTCCTGAACTTGGGGGGAAAGGATGAAACATATTTATATAAGCTTATATAGATATAGTCTGATATAGTAGATACATGTAGATACGTAGATACGGATACAAATACAGATATAAATATATTTTATAGATATTTATATATATATATAGATATTTAATGATATTTAGATATTATATATATATAATAGAGAGAGAGAGATCATATGGATTGAGTCGAGCCGGGCAAATGTTCACCGATTTGGTGCCCAGGGGCCACTTCTGATGAGTCAAGGTCTCCACCTGCCGATGAAATCTCCCGAAACCTCCCTCCCGTGGTTTGTAAATGAAAGAGACTGCTAGGAATCATTAAGGAAACCCAAAAAAAAAACAGAAAAAAAAAACTATTTACTGTTACAGTGTGTTCTCATGTTTTATCACATTTTATAACTATCCGTTGATTCAGCTGTTTCCAGGTATGTGTGTATCGAATCTAGTCGGGTCAAAAAGGTGATCTAGGTTATACATGCACATTATACATGCAAGTGGGTATGGTTTTTTCTTAGAATATGATCATCCTGAAGTAGATAGAACATGGAAAGTTCAAAAACAACTCACTAAATTGAACACGTGGTTGATTTATCGAAAAATCTACCTACCCTCCGGAAAACAAACATGGCAACGGAGAATTCCCAATTGTATATAGATGATGTTCCGATGTTCCCATTAAACTTCCATTCAAATTGGGGATTTTCCATTGTTATGTTAGTTTACTGGAGGGTACCTAGCGTACTTGCCAAAATCCGCCATACTTAGAAAATCGCATACTCTATCCACTTCAGGATGGTTATAACTATGACTTCAACGGCGAATTTCCCCAGTTCGATGATGTTCCCGCACTGGTCACCTTTCCGAACGGGCACGGCGCGGCTCACCTTGTTCTTGCGTTCCTCACGTTGGATCATAGAGACATAGGCATAGGCACCGCGCGCGGCGTACTCCTTGGCCGGCCAGGTCGGTCGAAAAATGTGGGGGGAATGCGTTGGTTTTCACCGGTTTTCACATGAAAATCGCTGGGATTCCATGAATGTTACTGCACTGAGTCAGGCCGCAGATCAAATGACCAGTTGGTCCATGGATTTCAAGTTTCACCATGTTTCACCAACTGGTCAGATCAGATTTGATCCTCCTGAAGCCTGAAAGTTCCTCCATTAGGAAAATTGGAGATGCAATAGGGATTCCATGGTCAAAAGTCTTGAGCACCTGAAATTAATCGGAGATGTGGATAGATGTGGTCCCATCTTGGTTTCCAGGGAGTTCCGGTATCTGAAAACCCTTCAAGCCATTTCTGAAAACTGGAAATCCATGGGGAAAAAACTTTAACAAACTGAAACCGAATGTAAGAGCTTCAAAGATTCCATGGAAATGGTTGCCTTTGTTCCAAAGATGTTGAACTCAAATTAGGTCCTCTTCAAAAATCAGTTATCCAGTAAGTAAACGTGTCCCATGGCATGTCCCCATCTGCCAACGTTCCCTGCTGTGCCTTGGCAAAGAGATCAATGCTCAGGGCATCGCAGTGGAAGCCAGCCAAGGTGATGAACTGCCAGCAGAAGCCCAACTTGGCCTTGGGTCACGGCTGGGTCATCGCCATGGGGCCGTTGCCCAGCTGGCTCCAACAGGGCACCCTGTTAACCTAAAACTGGCCGACTGAGAGACGGACCGATGGTCCCTTCAAGTCTTACTAAGGATTTAAGATACAAGCGTCTTTTCAAACAAAATTATAAGTCTATATGTGGTTTTCCTACAGTTTCCCCCTGTTCATCCAAAATCTGCCAAATTATGTAAATAGATGTAAATAGACTAGTGACTAAATAGATGTAAATAGACCACACGTTGATGGTATGAGTGAGGTAACTCTGTAGCCACCGGGGGCCTTGACCAAGGTGCCAAATCCCAAATGAAGGACTCCATCTGCGCATCTGTCATGCCGGCGCCTTGGGTTTGCAGAAGAGTGGGCTGTGGGAGTTCTGAAAACCCCAGCCACCCCTCACAGACTCGCAGAAGGGACGGGGGTCACATTCGCCCCTACCCCAGGGGTCACATTCGCCCCTACCCCACTATCCTTTCCATTGAATGTGTCATTCAACCTTTTAGGGTTTGACCTGGGGACACGGGACATTTAGGGGGGGTCTTGGGGACATTTAGGGGGGACTTGGGGACATTTAGGGGGGACTTGGGAACATTGGTTAAGTCACTTGCCTCACTATTGAATATGTCATTCAACCTTTTAAAATTTACAGGAAAAAGGCTCGCGCCCAGAGTGAGCACCCTGATCAAGCACCCGCCTGTACACTTACCGTAAGAACCCCTCAGTGTGGACACACTGTTTGGGGGAAAAAAGTTGAACAGGGAGCTCATATACTTAAAAACACCACATCTTTCGCCAAGCATCTGTCCCAGTTGAAGGAGGGACTCAGGTTGTAGGCCAACATCTGATGGGGCACCGCGGCACGCACTTCCTTTCTTGGCACGTGGCTGAATTTCCCCATGTCTTTTCCGAGAAAAATCCATGAAAATCATCTAGGTTCTTTCATGGTTTAATCCTATCATGAATCTAAGTTTTGGTAAATTCCACTATCTAGTACAATGATTTTGGGATAGGCAAATCCTGAAGACTCCAGATCAACGATGATCAACGATGTGGATTCTCCATTGCCCGCGATTTCCGGAGGATTCTGCTACCGCACCGCCAGAGTTCCCTCCAAAACCCCAAAGAGGCCTGGGCAAACTGCGTGGCTTGTGCCAAGATGGGCTTACCTGTCTCCATCCAAATGCAGTCCTCCCAGCCATTGAGGCCATTGAGGCCAGAAATGATTTGAATGCCTAGCTGGGTAACCTTTCATTCTGATCAGAACATTAGTTATAGTTGCCATTTATTACCTGACTATAACACTGAAATCCAGTGTTACTGGTGATAAATTCATGTTCTATCTGTTTTTTGTGGTTTCATTATGGAAAATTGAGGCAAGTTCCGAGGCAAGTTCCAAGGTCCGGGGTGCTTCACTGCTGTAACCAACTACCGGGGATACGGCACCAGCATTTTTAAAGGGTGAAAACGGCCAATTGGATTTTAATGTTCCACCCTCCAGTAAACTAACAGTTTGCTATGGAAAATGAATCCTCTCTCTATATTATATATATATATTGTGTGTGTGTGTGCGTGTGCGTGATTTGGATTGATTTAGCTGTTAAACTAGTAATTTCCATAGCTATGTTAGTTTATGTTAGTTTATGTTAGTTTACCCAAGGCTACTGACATTTATGCCTTGTTGCTTGCTAGATCTAAACCCCCGTCTCCAACCGTCTCCCAGCGCGCTCCGCATAGGGGGCGAAGGCAATGGCACGTTCGATGCAGAACTCCGTGGAACCCTTGATGCGATAGTAGCCCTCGACCTCGGTACTGGCCTAACATGGAAGGATTTAAAGCTGGACATACTGTGGAAGAAATCATAAGAAATCCATGGTATGCATATTATATGTGTATATATATATGTGTGTGTGTATATGTATATGTATGACTATATGTAGTTTAGTTAGATGTGGGGAAATCAGAATGGGTGTGAAATAGTTTTAGGATTTTTTTTGAACAGGTTTGGGATTTTTTTTTGGATTTCTTGGCTGGTACCATTTGCCTAGTGTTTGCAACGGTTTGGAACTTGAATTTGTCATTTTGCATGGTATTTGCAACATTTGGGCATGTTCACCTTCCATTTTGCATGGGATTTACTACATGTGGGCATGTTCACCTTCCATTTTGTATGGTATTTGCCACATTTTGGCATGTTCACCTTCCATTTTGCATGGGATTTCCTACATGTGGGCATGTTCACCGTCCAATTTGTATGGTATTTGCCACATTTTGGCATGTTCACCTTCCATTTTGCATGGGATGTTCTACATGTGAGCATGTTCACCCAAATATTTACAGATGCGGAAGCTTGGGATTAGATAAAAAGCGGGTGGGGGGATTGAGGGACGGCGCTAGCTATCTATCCAGCTAGCTAGCTATCTAGCTATCTAGCTAGCTATCTATCTAGCAAGCTAGCTATCTATCTAGCAAGCTATCTATCTATCTAGCTATATCTATCTACCTATCTAGCTATCTAGCTAACTATCTATCTATCTATCTATCTATCTGTCTGTCTAGCTATCTATCTATCTAGCCATCCAGCTGTCTGTCCAGCTATCTAGCTATCGCTATCTAGCTATCGAGCTATCTAGCTAACTATCTATCTAGCTATCTAGCTATCTAGCTTTGTATCTATCTAGCTATCTATCTATCTAGCCATCCAGCTGTCTATCCAGCTATCTAGCTATCGAGCTATCTATCTATCTATCTATCTAGCTAACTATCTACCTATCTATTTAGCTATCTATCTATCTATCTATCTATCTATCTATCTATCTATCTAGCTATCTATCTAGCTACCTCTTTATCTATCTAGCTAGCTATCTATCTATCTAGCTATCTATCTAGCCATCTATCTATCTAGCTATCTATCTAGCCATCTATCTATCGAGGTATCTAGCTATCTATCACTCTAGCTATCTATCTATCTAGCTGGCTATCTATCTATCTAGCTATCTATCTACCAAGCTATCTATCTATCCAGCTATCTATCTATCTATCTATCTATCTATCTATCTATCTATCTATCTATCTATCTATCACATGTAATCCTGTCAGCTTTCCAGAGAAGGTTAGTTCGCAAAAACCAACTAATGTAACTTGGGTTTAAGATTAAATAAAAAAAAAGCGGGAGGGGGGGATTGGGGGAGGGCGCAGCGCCTCCCCCCAAAGCAGAATGCAAGCACCTCTTCTCACATGTTACGTTGCTAGTTTTCAAGAGAAGGTTGGTCATGTGATACTCAGGGATGTAAATACTGTGCAAAATGCATCTGACATGAAAATCAAGTATTTAAATTTAAAGCAGGCAAAGCAAAAAAAAAAGAGCAGAGAAGCAAAGAAACAGGAAACGCACAAAAGCAAAACAGCAGAAAGGCAAAGAAGCAGGAAAAGCAGAAAAGCAGAGAAGCAGGAAAAGCAGGAAAAGCAGAGAAGCAAAGAAACAGGAAAAACAGAAAAGCAAAAAAGCAGAAAAGCAGAGAAGCAGAGAAGCAGGAGAAGCAGAAAAGCAAAAAAGCAGAAAAGCAGAGAAGCAGAGAAGCAGGAGAAGCAGAAAAGCAAAAAAGCAGAAAAGCAGAGAAGCAGGAAAAGCAGGAAAAGCAGGAAAAGCAGGAAAAGCAGGAAAAGCAGGAAAAGCAGGAAAGCAGGAAAGCAGAGCAGGAAAAGCAGGAAAAGCAGAGAAGCAGGAATCCAAAAATAATTCCTAAACCTGATCAAAAAAAAAATCCTAAAATAATTAGCCCTCCAATCAGAATTAACTATTATATAACTAAATTTATGGTGGACGTATGGGGGGTTCCTATCATAAGGGTACCCCAAACCGTTGTTTTTCCCACTGATAATAACCAATTTTGGATGATTTGGGGGTACTGTGAAGGCCAAAGTTGACTAACATCTATGGTGGATATATCTTTCATTAGATGGGAGTATAAGCTATCAAGACCCTTATGACAAGGCCCTTCTTGTATGGTCTATCATGACTTTCGAGAGCAGTCTTCTGTTGGGGGGTGCCCGGGTGCCTGTGTGCCCGTGGATCGTGAGGAGACCTATCCGGACTTTCCCATAGTTACATATAGTTGCCCATGTCTAGGGGAGAGGTATAACATGGTATAACATGGTATAACATGGTATAACATGGTATAACATGGTATAACCACAGCCATTTGGACACTCCATTCGCCATACCCATCGGCCATCACCGCTCTGTGCTGGTCCCAATGTCCCAACCGAAGACTCTGGGCTTCCCCTGCGGAGCGTGCGGAATCCCAGTCGAAGAAAACATCCAGACCCATGTCAGAGGCAGCTTTCCTGGCGAAGGCAGCATGCTGTGCCGCGAAACAATCCACCAAATCCACAAGATCCGTTGTGTCTCACAGTGTCAGACTCAATTGCAACCAAAAAGAGAGAGCGTGAAATGACCCAGGGGCATCTTTTGATATCTTTTGCCTGAAATGTCTGGTCACTTTGTTTCCTCTCCGTTTTCGTTGCTCCATTGGAGATCATCCCTGGTTTCAAGCCATCAACATCCATCAACCCCCAAAACATCGGCTGACAAGGGATGCATCCCTCGGGTCATGACTTCTCTCCGGATCTGTTGGGAAATATTTTTGGAGTCATAGAGTGGAATGATGTGGCATGGTTATCATGGTTCGGAAAAAATTGGGTTTTTCCCATATGATTCATATAAACATACATAAGCCTGAGCATTTTTCACATGGTTCCAAGATGATTCTCCCGCCCTTTTTGAATTTCGGCAATGGCATGCAATGGCCTCATCTGGTCAATGGACATCTTGCGAGAGTCCTGACGGCTTGACGCTCGGCCGGGTCCATGGTTCCAGCTGGTTCCAGCTGGTTCTGCCCCGTCCTTCAGCCACTGGGCGGCGTCCTTGCCCTTGGCCTTCAACTCCTGCCGAAGGCAAGGAACCCAGGGACCCAGGGAGCCATCCCCATCACATAAGAAGAACCACAAGTGGTTCACTATCTCCATCATCCCAGGGCATCCCTGGCAGTTTCGACACCACGACACCACATTTTTTTGGATCAGGCACTTCTGGCAGTGAACCCACGGCCTCTCCCAGGTGCCGTCCTTGGCCACAGCCTCAGGGAAGGTCATGCAGCCTGCGCGCTGTTCCCAGTCCTTGTCGGTGCCCTTGCGCATGGCCTGGCGATTCGACACCAAGGGGAGCGCCTTGGAGTGTGACCCCGAAGGTTTCGCACCTCGAAGAGTGGCTCCGCTCCCTTGACCTCAGCTGCAAAACAACACCACAACAATAGGTACCTCTGGTGAGGCCCCCGTTTACGATAGCTAAGTTGGTGAACATAACTCCAATAACTATATGGTTTATGGTACCTATAACTATAGTATTCATGGGGTTTATAAACCATCCTATAACTGGGGGGCCCCACATTGTACCCTCTGGTAATCAAACGTGGCTGGCTGGAAAATCCTCTTAGTTCGATGATTTTAATGATTTTCCCACTAAACCCTCCATAGTGGATTTCTTATGGCCATCTTTGATTACCAGAGGGTAGAAAAGTTTGACACCTGGAAGCTATAACGGGATCGTCTTTCCCAACATATCCCAACATTCTGGGAGGGAAAAAATCCACCTCAACCCCTGAGGAAGCGACGGTGACACCCTTGATGTGCGGATGGTCAATGGGATCCTGGGTGCGAAGCCACTGAACTGATGTGTTTCGCCCCTCAAAAGGGGGTCAGCTTTCAACCATTGTCAATGGGGGGCCGATCAGTTTATACATCTGATGAATCATCATGAATCTATCTTCAAAATTCATGGATTCAAAGTGTCAAGAAACTGACTGTTGCTAGCGATAAAAACACAATGAACGTGATACAAATCATCTTCCAGCCCTGTTTTTTTCGATTACCTGCCAGATCAACAATAGAGGAGGCCGATCTGGGCTACGATTTCTCATCATTTCCATAGTCTTAAGCCTCTGTCAACTAGTGGGAAAGGGACATCTATATAATCGGGATGACTTGGGAGGCGTCTGCAGGAAACCACAAGGTTTCGAGGGGTTTGCGGTATGAATTGTCCCTTCAACTCTTCAACCCTTCCAATGAATCTATGTTTGTGAAAAAAACGGAAGTGGCACCATCAACTCATAGAATTGGATGATGGGAAAATTTTAACCGGAAAGCCCTGTATTTGATGGTTTTACCACCATGGTTTCCGGTTAAGATTTTCCCGTCAAAACCAATCCAATGATCAACATATCAACAGATTGTTAAAAAACAATGGAAGAATCCGCCAGGTCGTGTAACCTTCGGGTCAGCAGATGACAGGGTGCTCAAAATTCTGATGATGGGTTGGTATGACCCCAAATTCCAATCGTTTCCCCAAAATTGCGAGTTGGGTGGTGGTCTGTACCCTCTGGTTACCCTCTGGTAATTTAACGTAGCTATTGAAAATGACCATTAATAGTGGATTTTCCCATTAAAAATGGTGATTTTCAATAGCTATGTTAAATTACCAGAGGGTATCAAACATGGCTGGAAAATCCCTGAACTAAATGAAGGTTTAGTTAAGGTTTATAGCTGGTAAAGTCATCGAAGTAGATGGTGGAATTTCCAGCCAGTCATGTTTGATTATATACTGGAAGGTAACACATCGGATTATAGATAGATCATGATGGATCATCAATATTGTTGTCACTGAGTTATGTGGTAAACCCAATGAAAAACTATCCCGTTAACCAACAATAGGATCAATGAGGGGGGGGCATTTTACCTCAACCTCATATAGTGGGGATGGTGCCATTAAATCCCATTAAATCCCTTCCATTCAACCTCTGTTTCCACTGGATTCCACTGGTGAAAATCCCAGGAAATCCCATCATTTTTCTTGGTACCCTCTGGTAATGACTGTTACATAGCTATTGAAAATTGCCATTTAGTTCGTTGATTTACATTGATTTACCCATTAAAAAATATTAAAAATACTGGTGTTCCACAGTTTTTTGTATGTTTACCAGTTGCCATTCATGGTTCCCACCTGATCCGCCGGGTGACGATGTTGGAGTCGATCATGGTGGCCGCCTCCGCATCAGTGCGCGCCACCAGGACCAGGGGCGAGTTCAGCACATCGGCCTGGGAAGAGCTCGGACGGCCATTCCCAGTGGGATACACTAAGGATCCACTGATATCCATTCTCTATGACTTGTATTTCATTGGATTGGTTTTCACGGGAAAATCTTAACCGGAAACCATGGTGGTAAAAACCATCAAATATAGGGCTTTCCAGTTAAAATTGTCCCATCATCCAATTCTATGAGTATTGTCTAAATACAACTCTGATCAATATGAAATATATAGAATCAATAGGGATATTTATGGGCAATACCCTCTGGTAAACTAACAGTTTGCTATTGAAAATTGTCATAGAAAGTTCGTTGATTTATCCCTGAAGAACGGTGATTTTCCATACGTATGTTAGTTTACCGGAGGGTATCTATGACTTGGATTTAGCTGTCTTAATACAACTATGATCAATATGAAATTTAGAATTATAAATGAGCCAACATGATGTGAAAACCATAGGATCATGGGACACTTTCGGGGGAAATTCGTGATTTTCTTTGATGCTTTGCTCATCCTTGCTGATTATGTGACCATCCCCAGTAAGAAAATCACCTAAAATTGAAACTGACGAATATTCGATCTACTCCCAGATTGGCAACTCCCGTTTTTTAATGCAACTGTAATTGTATATGATATGTATATATATATGTGTGTGTGTGCATATATATATATATGTGTGTGTGTATATATAGGCGCATACATTATACACATACGTTCTTGTATGTGTATTGTCTATCGCTCTCTCTAGGCAGCCTGAAGTGTTTCTCAGCTGCTGCCTGAAGTCGGATGGCAATGAGGCGCTGGATGTGCTCCTGCGCAGGCGAACTGACTCGCCCTGTTTTAGTGAAAGAAAATGAATCCCATCACCCTAATATTAAACACCCCATAAATGGATATAAATGGTCCCAATTATGTGGAAATTCCCTAATAAACCATGGTTTCTAAGGGGCTGTTTAATATTATGGGGAAGGGATTCTCACACTCAGAAACTGGAAAACCTGACTTAACTGGCCCAAGCTCCTGGGTGGAGACCAACACCTTGCCACCCATGTGTCCGCCTAGGCCAGGCCATATCCTCCAAAACAAATCGACCTTTTCTATGGGACAATCGTGTAGAAATATGGATAGAACAGGAGATAGAATATATGAGAATCGCTTGGCTCTAATATGAAATACAACCCAATCGGAACCCTGGTTTCGGTACTAAATGTTCATCTTACTTGAAAAAATGATGAGAAAAAAGAACGAACAAAACGGAAAGTTAATGGAAAAATGTGAAAAGGAAAAGGGGAACAAAGAAAGGATTGCTTCTTGCTCCTTTTGTCCTTTATTTATCCGGTTTCTCTCCTTCCTTGCTGTTTTTTTTCTGTCATTTTCTGCCAGTGGAAGCAAAGAAAACACATCTCGCATTCCCTCCATTTTGGGGAAGCCATCTACAGTGAACAGAAAATGGGATCACAGGGTCCCCATCTCCTCACAGTTTCCCCCACAGTCCAGGCACACTTCTTGGTTCCAGGCTTCTGATCCTGCAAATGGGCACTATTTTTGGATGCCCAGAAGCCCCAGCGTTTCCTGTCCCAGAGCATTCTATGCGTTAAATCAAACAGAAACATACCCCACTGATTAAAAATTACCCCAGTTGACTGGAGAAACTTCCAACCCATGCCCAAAAAAAATCCAGGGTGTCCGTCCTTCATGGAGGATCACCCCACTTATACAGAGGAACTGATCAGCGGGGTTCGTTTAGCCATGAAAACCCTCCTCGATGTGGATGCCAGCGGCGCCGTTCTCGATGAACATCTTGGCCAGCCTGGCTTCATCAACGGAACTGTGAGCTGGAAAGTGATGGAGATATAATGGGAGATCATATGCCCAACAAAAAGGATATCCAATTTATATACGTATACATACATATATATTTATAATTATGTATATATATATATATGTGTGTGTGTATTATTATTAATTATATACTTAGGTAGAATCACCTAAACTAGATCCCCAGCTATCACCAACAACAAATCCCCAGACCCTAGATCCACACTGATGGTTGCGAAATCCTGCACCACTTGGTAGATGGTTTATCCCGCTATAATCCCATTGTTTATCGTGTTTCATGTTTTCCAATACTTACCAACTCAAAAAAGATGTTAAATATTCAATGGAAAATTCAGGATCCTAAAATGGAGGTACTGTACCATATAAGGCAATATTTTGGGGGTATATCTCCTTACATAGCCCTTACATAGGCCTTATATATGGTAGGTACCTCCAATTTAGGTACCTGGAGTTGCCATTGAAATATGGAGATATCATGGAAATGCCATCTAACATTTTCCAATCATTCCACGGACAGCGACTGGATCGCCAAGGTACTTCATGGTGGCGGTAATGCCGCCGTGTCCGGTGTCCGCATCGGCGATGATGGGATTCCTTGGGCGATGATGTTGGGCGCTACCGAAGGTTCGGGGTGCAAATGGCTACAACCCTATAACTATAGTTATTTATGTATGTATGTCTATCTATCTATCTATCTATCTATCTATCTATCTAATCTATCTATCTATCTATCTATCTATCTATCTATCTATCTATCTATCTATCTGTCCATCCATCCATCCATCCATCCATCCATCCATCTATCTATCTATCTAATCTATCTATCTATCTATCTATCTAATATAATCTAATCTATCTATCTAATCTATCTATCTATCTAATCTAATCTAATCTAGTCTAGTCTAGTCTAATCTAATCTTATCTTATCTAATCTATCTATCTAATCTAATCTAATCTAATCTAATCTATCTATCTATCTATCTATCTCTCTGTCTGTCTGTCTGTCTGTCTGTCTGTCTGTCTGGCTGTCTGTCTGTCTGTCTGTCTGTCTGTCTCTCTGTCTCTCTGTCTCTCTGTCTCTCTGTCTCTCTGTCTCTCTGTCTATCTATCTCTCTCTCTCTCTATCTATCTATCTATCTAATCTAATCTAATCTAATCTAATCTAATCTAATCTAATCTATCTATCTATCTATCTCTCTCTCTATCTATCTATCTATCTATCTATATATATATATATCTTATTTATCTATATATCTGATTTATCTATATATCTTATTTATCTATCTATCTGATTTATCTATCTATCTGATTTATCTATCTATCTATCTATCTATCTATTTATCTATCTATCTATCTATCTATCTATCTTATTTATCTATCTGATTTATCTATCTATCTGATTTATCTATCTATCTATCTATCTATTTATCTATCTATCTATCTATCTATCTATCTTATTTATCTATCTTATTTATCTATCTTATTTATATATATATATCTATCTATCATGTTTATAGATCTATCCATCTATCCATCTATCTATCTATCTATCTGTCTATCTGTCTGTCTGTCTGCCTGTCTGCCTGTCTGCCTGTCTGTCTGTCTGTCTATCTGTCTATCTGTCTATCTGTCTATCTGTCTATCTGTCTATCTGTCTATGTGTCTATCTGTCTATCTGTCTATGTGTCTATGTGTCTATGTGTCTATCTGTCTATCTGTCTATCTGTCTATCTGTCTATCTGTCTATCTGTCTATCTATCTATCTATCTATCTATCTGTGTGCGTGCGCGTTATGTACATATATATAGATATATAAATGCACACACTTATGACCCACTACACCCCCAACAGCCCAAAAAACGAGGCTCTGGAAGATCATCTTCCCATCTCTCCATCGGTTCCATATGCAATTTGGGGTCTACAAGGTACCCCAACATTTGATTGTCAATCATTATTTCCCATGAAGTTGGTGAACTTATATCATATCCCATATGTTTAACATCCATATTGTTTCAACATCCATGCTATGAATCTTGGTTGAAATAGTTGAAATCCCCGTTTTAAGGGCCCTTTGCCATTCCTGCTGCACCTTTGCCAAGCTTCAAATAGTCCACGGGAGCCGCCTTGGCGCGCTCCTCCGGAGACATGCGGCGGCGCTCCTCGTACTGCTTGCGGTCGTGGAAGAGCTGCGCGCGGAAGAGCTGATCCACCTGGTTGGGCTTCGACGGAACACCCATGGCAGGGGTTTAAGATCCAGCTTCAGATGGGCATATCAACCGTATCATATATCAACCGATGAATCTGGGAACAAACAATGGCAGGGTATTTCGTGGAGCAGTTGCCTCAGGATAAAAGGATGGGCCCTAACTAGATTAACTAGATCGGTAAGTTGGTTTTCAGCAACTTTTTCGGCTGCTAACTAGAGTAACTAGTGCTTGTGGCAGGAACTGTGGGTCATGATGCATCTACAGTGGGATGGGTTTGGATGTCATTGCGGCGCAAAGTATTCGAGCACATCGCAGCCACTCAGAATCGTTACTGCTTTCAACTGGTGGTGCAACATTCGGGTGCAGCATAACTTCACTTCCTTTTTTGACCCAGTAAGTACCCGGAAAAAAAAGGGGAAAATGAGCCAGAATGGTACCCAACAAAAAAGGGAAAATAAGGGGATGATGACCCATTAATACCCATTAAGTACCCAACAAGACACCACCATCCCAAAAAGAAAACTTCAGCCCCCATCCCCCCAGACTGGGGCCTTGTTGGGCACGGTGTCGTAGGGGTAGTCCGCCACATCGGGTCCCGGCTCGTTGGAGGTGGAGGCGGTGGAGGAGCACTGCCAGCCGCTGACGTAGACTGAGGTGAGGTACTTGGCCATCTGGGTCACCTGCGCACGGCATCGGCATGGCCAAGATGGTTCTCAGGGAGGGTCACTTGATGTCACTTGATGGCACTTGGAAACTGGTTGGTTTATCTCTAGGTTTTCGTTGGCGTGTTCACCTGACAAAAAATGACAATATAATTTCCTGTCAAGTTTCCCGCAGTCCGATTCTGCCACTAGTGACCCACTTTTCATTGGATTCTTAAGATGTTCACCAGGAAGTAGAAGGATCCATTCGTGCGGATAGAATATCTGGCAAATCACCATGGTTGCAGCATAGTAATCTCCCAAACAAATGGACAATTTGTCGATCCAAAAATAAACTAAAACAGTAGCAGCATGATCATTTACTACTATCAGATACTATCAGATAGAGATTATCATAAACATTCATAAACTATCCCATATTTTCCCGAATTTTCCTCCCATTCCATTCCCTCCGCGGGTTGATCATGATCATGATGATCGTTGAATAAGGGCCTCAGTTCCCTGCGATTCCAACTGAGATAACTTGAGATAACTAGAAACGTTAGCTAAATTCAATAACCATAACAATAACAGTATATACGTTTTTGAACAAGTACTCAAATAAAAAATAGCAATAACTGGCAATAACTATATACCAATATTTCGACTTGATTTAAATCAATAAGAACAACGGCTTCCTCAGCGCTACCATAACCATCGGATTCCTCACCTGCACAGTGTCCAGGGCGCCAAAGGTGTGGGAGCAGGTGCCTTTGGCCTGGTGGTCACGCATCATCTTGTAGAGCTTCTCCTGCGCTACGCCGCGACCAGGGCGACCGGCGTAGCAAAGGGATGTTTCTGGGGCCCCTTTTTTGTGACGCTTAAAATCACGGGAAATCATGGAAAAAGGGTGGTTTTTTAATGATGTAACCAAGAAAATTGTTGAGATGTTTAAGGGGATTGAAAATTGTAGACGATTTATGAGAGCTAAGTTGGCCAACATAACTCTAATAACTAGGGTTTATTGTGTATCTGTGTATTAGTTAATGGGGATTATAGACCAACCTATAACCTTGGGGAGCATCACCTTGTAAAGCTACTCAAATGACAAGCTGGTCAGAGTGACGATCATCTCCTAACTTGGTATTTTGATGTGTTTTGCTATTGAAGAAGCACTAGTGGACGGTGCAGCACCGGGCTGATTTCTATGGGACACATGGTAACAACCCCCATAAGTTGGGACATAACCACTTCATGGCGCCTTCAAAACGCAGTCGTGTTGTGTGCAGGAACAAAAAGATACCTTTGGATACCTTTGGATACCTTTGAACATGAATATGAAGAATATTCTGAATAATGATGAACGATGATGAACCTATATCAGGATCAGTACAATGAATAATGAACTGGTCATTTCACCCACTCAGTATATCTTACGGCGCCACGACTTGCTCTCGGCGCCAGTGGACTTCTCCGCACCCCAGATATCCCTCGGGGACCGGACAGACACTCTGGCACCAGCGAAGCTCAAGGGAAACGTGCCTGTGACGTCATCTTAACGGGAGATATTATCTATGGGCATTATATGGGCAATAGATAGCCAATGTGAACGCAGAAACTTAGGCACAGGTCTAGTTCGGAAAAATGGGAGATCTCCAAGTTTCAAGTTCAGTATTTCTTAAAATGGATCATCCCCATTTTACCATGGCTTTCAATCAGGGTTTCAATCCTAGAATTCTCCACAGGACCACGGGCACATCACCGTCGCCTTGCAGCTTCACCACATCTTCCACCTTGTAGGGTCTGGTGGTATGCTTGAAGCGCTCGCCACCTGTCTTCCCAGCCGAACGGCTGGGCACTTCACTCACCCAGATGGGGATAGCCCCAAATCATCTATTTTTCAGTAGGATTTTCCATTATAAACCATCCATTTTGGGATATTCCCATTTCAGGAAACCCCAGATGTTTGTCGAACATAGGGAAACTCTTGCTAATGTCAGCCAGGGTGCTCATCCAGGTTTTCATCTCCTGGGCGGCCGTTTGTGGCAAAAAATGCAATGGCTCAAGATGTTTTGAACTGGAAACCCGTGTTACTTCAGCTGGGATTGTCGCAACCGCAGAAAAAAGATGAAAAAACGCAAGAGGCTTGTGCTGAGAATGGATACCTTCCAGCTTTATCCCATAAACTAAATGGGATTTGTTAAAGGGAAACCCTCCCATCTCATGATTCGCTGGTGCAGCTGACAGCACCAGGGACGGTCAGGCAATAGCTCAAGACAGTTTACCAAAAGAAATGATCAAAAACCACAAGAAGGAAGCCCAAATAACCTCCAAACAATGATGTTAGCCAGTTTTTCAACCAACTGGCTACCCTTATGTACCTCAAAAAGAATCAGGCTTCCAAATTGGTACCCATGTTCTGAGGCATAAAGTGCACAAATAACATCTCATTCTTTATCACCTTTTTATATTCCTTTTGATTTGCCATCATCACCCATCCATGTTGGATTTCCAGGCCATTCCATACAAAGACCTCCCAACCAGCCATTTTCTTGTGGCGCAGTATAGAGTGGCCAATTGGGGTGTACATTTTTATCTTGTTCGAAACCCTAGTGATGTCATTCCGTTGTGCTGGCTAGTGGGCCCGGATTCTCAGAATCGATAAAATATAATGTGGGTAAAACAAGAATAAACCACCCATGACTGGGAATGATTTATGCCACCTATTTATGGTGATTTGGGGGATGGTTTATTATTGTTTTACCATGTTTTACCCATGGGGTAGTCTAACCCCCTACATCATCACCAACCAACAGGGGTGACTTGCAGCCACTGCCGGCGTCTCCTGCACGCGCTGGGCGAACTCGGCATCCTCGTTCCCTGACACGGCCGATGGCAGCACACCGCCACTCACCGCCGCGTCGCCGGCCAAGATCTGCCGGAAGAGGCTTAGACTTCACTGGGTGGGACCAAAATCACAGGAAACCATGTTTTTTCCCCAGTGGTGCAAGGTGCTGATGCCCCATACTTAGCTAAGTTGGTGAGCATAACTCCAATAACTAGGGTTTATGGTAGATATATCGAACTAGTTAACGTCAAAGAAAACAAGCTATAACTAGAGGGGCACCACCTCATGGAGTTTCCTTCAAATGTTAATCTCTCTCTCTCTCCATCGCCATCGGACCATCAAACCGGAAAAGGTATGTTATCTGGGCAAGGATTTGTTTCACGCGGGGTAGGGCTACGCTTTTGTATGTGAAAGTGTTGATCCAGGGCCCTACCAAGAATGCTATCCGGGGATTGGGACAGAGCTGGGAAGGCCTGAACAAATTCAAGTGAAGAAACATATTGCACAAGCACCGGTTCATAGGCTTCTCAGTTCCAAGTGGGGCGATCAGTTCAGCACAAATCTTTGGACGCAAATCCAGATCAACCAATCAAGCAAACCGTCTAAACCTTCTCTTGGTCTCTTCATCTCTCTTTATGAACAGTGTTCACAATAGATTGTGATTATCATGATCCCAAACATTTGGGGTAGTATAACCCCCTAGAATCATAAATAGTCAGCAGGGGTTTTGAACCTAAGATGTGAAGCCCCCCTGGCCACACGGCACGGCACCTGACGCTGAATGGTCGCAAGTCGGAATGCCATGGCGGCAGTCGCAAGTGATCAACACGTCGCAGGCGTCACCAAGTAGGGCAAAAATTGCTGCAAACACGGAGGCAGTGGAAACAAATACTGCGGAATATATATATATATATATGTATGTATGCATGTATGCATGTATGTAATGTAATGTAATGTAATGTAATGTTAGGTATGGTATGGTATGGTATGTATGTATGTATGTGTGTGTATATGTATATATATATATATATATATCATTATATATATATATATATACATAGTTCCTAGAATAAGTCGTTGAAGTCGAAATCTGCAGGAAACCCCAACCATTGAATATTAGTTCATATCCCCCATCTTTATTATTGTCCCTGCCGTCATCCCATGTTGACACAACCAGTCACACTTCGGCATCCAGAAAGTCATGGTTCAGACGGCCCCTTCACCTGCGGCCTTCAGGGCTAAAGACTCGACCCATACACTTGAGATACGTCTTAAATCGTTTTAATGCTTTTCGCAACCAAAAAAAATAGAGCAGTTGGAAACCTGGAAAATATGTCTGGAAACACGCTGAATTATTTTTTGGGGGTTGGCATCTGTGTGTGTGTGCATTACTTTAACTACTGAAAATCATCCATTTATCTCCATCTCTGTCGTGACTGTCAACCCATGAGGATGCCCCGAGAAACACTGTCTGTCTGTTTTTTATATTCCTATTGTCTTATGCGTCGATTGTCTATTTATCTATTTTGTTTTAATGATCCGCGCTTGTTTCTTTATCTGCTGACCTAGCTATTATATATGACACGTACTATCCCCCATATATATATACATATATACATATATATATATACATACATATACATATACATATATATATATATTGTACATTCTATATATATATATAATATATAGAGTAAAGCGCTCCTTCTCACCCTGCAGCACTTTCTTCTACGACATCACGCTGTTGCTCTCTGCATCGCCCCACGGGGGCCGTTGGCACGGCTGTTGCGGGGCCCACACGCACGGGTGCGCGCGCAGTCGTGGCACACGTGTTGATGCCACCATTGCGGGCTGAAAATGGCCATTTATAGTGGATTTACCCATCAAAAATGGTGATTTTCCATAGTTATGTTAGTTTACCAGAGGCTAAACTCCCTGAAAATTGAGTGTTGTGGGCAAGGGGCCGTACAATGTCCTACCCTGCTCTTCTCTCAAGCACTTGCCTACAGCTTTGATCTCATGATTGCCTCCCGTACATTACATGTACTTGGACATGCTTTTGTTGAAGGAAATTCACATCCTAGGTTAGGCCATAGGCCTGCAAGGACTCAAACGTTTGATTCATCCGCGTGCAGAACGCCTCCTCAACTGAATACAACGGGAAGAATGGCGTGGCCCGCAACGGCAGCACGCACGACATGTGCACCGCCACGCGGTAAGATTTTTAGGGCCCAAGCTCCCAAGTGGGGAGTTGGGCCTGTGACCCTTGGGCTAAACAGCAAAAGCCACTGCTGTACTTTTTTCTCTATAGGTTGGTTTATATAGCTAAAGGTGAACTATGGGATTATGAATGCTCGTTATGCTATCTTTAATGAAGTACCAAGGTGATAAAAAATTAGATTAGATGCTGAAACCAGGGGCCCACACGGAAAAAATGCTGGTAAAGATGTAGCCGGCAGTTGGTACTGCCTGCTGCTACGCGCATGCCAGCGTCACGCGCAGCAGCACAAACGTTACATTTCCTGGAGCCGCCGTCTTGGTAGGTACCACTTGGATCGGGGCCGATGCCTCCCAAATCGAGCCTGGGCAGCCTTGACTAGCTGACCAGCTGAGTTCCAATGGGAAAAGTGGCACCCACTTGTGACAAGCATCCAGCCATGTAGTCAAGAACTAAACCCCGCGCAGAGGTTGAAAACTGTCAAGCCGCGCCGAAAGCATGTGTTTTGCGTGCCGGCGCTTTCTGCGCTCAGAATTGTTTTTCCGTGACACCAGCGGACATGATGCCTCAGGACCGATATAGTGAATGAAATGCCATAGGAAGACACCTTTCCACCAGGAGGAACTTGAATGGCTGGAACATGAAATGGTCATTTCGGGAGGACTGGAAACTTTGGAGGTTCCATGTGTATGTGTTTCCCCTCTTTCACTAAAATGCCAGCGACTCCAAACTCGTCCATTTGACCTATCCTCCGGTACAACGCGGCACTCGTTTGAATCCCCCATTTATAGCTGACGTTCCCAGCTAGAAACCTGCATCTCGTTTGGAAATGTTCCAGCCACGTTTGATGACACCGGAGGGTACCGGTCCGCCAGTCCCTGAGTCATGTTTTACCCACTTGATACCCTCTGAAACTGGCCTAACCATGGAAAATCACCATTAGGAACAGGCAAATCAACAATAAATTGACTATGCAATGTGGCAAACCCAATGCCATAAACCATCGCCAAAATCACCAATAAATGGGTGGCATAAACAATCCCCCAATGGCCCAAATGGTAGGTTTATCGGTTTACCACATAACGCGCCTATGTTTACGTGCGCCTGTGGAGGAGAGGCCGCCACTGACCACATTGCCCATCTCGTCCACGATCTCCGAACCACTCCTCAGGGGAAGCCCCGTTATGAATGGATATCAATGGGATATCAATGGATAGTCATTGATATGGGGTATGCAATCATCGGCTATTATCAACTCTAGTTGTTTAATATAGTTATTCTGGAAATAGTGGTCATTGTCGCATATATATATATATATATACACATAATCATTATCAATAATTACAATATGCAATATTATATATATATATATGTAATTAAGCACGCGGATATTGATCATTATTGGGTTTGTTGGGATGGCTATTTATTACTAAAAAATAGGATTCAACCACCCCGATAATGATCAATATCCCCAATAGGGAAAATAGTGATAGTGTTGATAGTGATTTTCACTTTTCTTTATATTTAAAAGGCGGAACATTGACTATTGTTAGGATGGTTGTATAACTGGTTCTCGGGTTTCAATTACCTTACATTAATCAACATTTATTCACTGTTTCTTTAACGAACGGTATCGTTTCCAGAGGTGCTAAGTTTGGCTGAAAGAAAAGCATCTCATTCTCCAAGACCCTGAATGTCACGGGAGTTCTATAGCCTTTCTGAATCGTGTCAGAATCAAAGGAATTGGCAAGTTCGTGGGTCCCACCTGCTTTCAACCCAAAGCTTCGGGCTAATTCGCGCATAGAATCATCAAAAAATAATCAGGGAACCTCTTTATATCTTCTATCATCAAAACCATGGTTCAATCGTGAAATGTCTAACCAATTCATTGATAGAATGCCCCCAACGCCAGCCCGGGCCCTTTCTTCCAGGCATCCACTTCTGATGGGTCAAGGTCTCAACCTGTGATGCATGGAGACACTGTGTATATCTATGCGGCACTGTTTGTGCGTCTTTGCTGAGACACACACACATCAATGTTTGATATACATCTATATATTTATATACGCATGAATGTAAATATATACATATATATATACTTGTATATATTATATATCTACGTGCATGTCTATATATAAACATTATGTATATATATATATATGTATGTATGTATGTAGGTAGGTAGGTAGGTAGGCAAGTAGGCAAGTAGGTATGCATGCATGCATGCATGTATGTGTGATGTGTGTATGTGTGTATGTGTGTGTGTATGTGTGTGTGTATGTGTGTGCATGTATGTGTGTGCATGTGTGTGTGTGTCTGTGTATGTGTGTGTCTGTGTATGTGTCTGTGTATGTGTGTGTATGTGTGTATGTGTATGTGTATGTGTGTGTATGTGTATGTGTGTGTATGTGTATGTGTATGTGTATGTCTGTGTGTATGTGTGTGTGTGTGTATGTGTATGTGTGTGTGTATGTGTGTATGTGTGTATGTGTGTATGTGTGTATGTGTGTGTATGTGTGTATGTGTGTATGTATGTATGTATGTATGTATGTATGTATGTATGTATGTATGTATGTATGTATGTCTGTATGTATGTATGTATGTATGTATGCATGTATGCATGTATGCATGTATGCATGTATGCATGTATGCATGTATGCATGTATGCATGTATGCATGTATGCATGTATGCATGTATGCATGTATGCATGTATGCATGTATGCATGTATGCAGCATGCATGTATGCATGTATGCATGTATGCATGGATGGATGCATGGATGCATGGATGCATGGATGCATGGATGCATGGATGCATGGATGCATGGATGCATGGATGCATGTATGTGTGTGTGTGTATCTGTGTATCTGTGTATGTGTGTATGTGTCTATGTCTGCGCGCGCGTATAATATGCACATACATAATCATCTATCGATCTATCCATCTCTCGATCTATCTATCTCATTATGAATATAGATACAGCCACCCGCTTGATCAATCGGCCGAGCAAGTGCGAAAAGATTACGCATGAACAGGGTAAAATCTTCCCCTGCCATCGTCCAAGCCGACCAGTGCACAGACAACGAGGGAAGAAAAACAGTTTAAAAAACACCAATGTGCTAAACATTAACATACATATATATATACCATATACATAGATTAACATTAACATTAACATATACCGTTCATATACCATAGATCTTCGGATGCCATTCAGCGGCCTTGTTCTTGCGCTCCTCGCGTTGGATCATGGAAACATAGGCGTAGGCACCCTTTGTGGCATACTCCTGGCTGGCTGTCCGGTGGCTCCAAAGTAGTGGGGCACTTCGGAACAAATTGCTATTTACATACTGCAAGCACGCTAAGAAGTATCAAAAAATGCAAAACAGACATAATGACATAATTATAACTAAATGAGGTGTATAAATGTATACGCCTCATTTACCGAACCAGCCTGAACCATAGCCCTTTGGCCATTTTTTAAAAACGTCACACCTTGGCGAAGAGGTCGATGCTGAGGGCATCGCAGTGGAAGCCAGCCAAGGTGATGAACTGCCAGCAGAAGCCCAACTTCGCCTTGGGTCACGGATATTTTCCCTGTCGCATCGATGCCTTTTTTGCTTGGGAAAATCATCCAACTAGCGATTTTTTTCCGAGGTCAAGCGGTCAAGCAGTTTTGAATACAAGTTGTGAAATGATGACCTGGTGAGCTTATCAATGATGTTCAATTGTGAAATGATCATCCATGATCATCATCCATACTACCATAAATTATTCTAAATCCGATAAATCTCGATAAGTTCAATGATGTTCAATTGGACCCAGCCAGAAAAAAATTGTGGAGTGGGAAGGGGCTCACATGGACTCCACCAATCCCTCTCGACACCAAGGCGCCAAGTCCCAAATGAAGGACTCCATCTGCGCATCCGTCATGCCTGCACCTTGGACATCCAGGAATGATGTAGGTGGATATCTGGACCAATTTATACCGGAAAAATTGGATATGTATGGTGTGTGTAGAATATATATATATTTGTGTGTGTTTTTATTTGTCTATTGATTTATTTGTTTAGTTAGTTAGTTAGTTTGTTAGTTTGTTTGTTTGTTTGTTTGTTTGTTAGCTAGCTAGCTAGCTAGTTAGTTAGTTAGTTAGTTAGTTACACACATGAATATCTATGATGGGGGATCCTTCTTGCACGGTACCTGAAAATTGGATGGTTTAAGACAAAAATTGCCAAGTTCTGCTGGTTCGCCGCAAGTTTTGACACCTGACCCAACCCTATATTCTCTCACCCCCTGGTCGGTTTTTTCCCCAGCACAGCAAACCCAAAATTCAGCCTCAGCTAACACTCTTCAGCTCGAGTTTAGGAATGGTTTGAATCATGTTAAATATGTGAAGCCATGGCTAAACGAACAGTGTTCATGCTTCAGCGAAGCTTCTTTTGATGCCTGTTTACCTCCCATTTTTCCGCCCAGCTGG
This sequence comes from Cladocopium goreaui, assembly GCA_947184155.2. Classification (NCBI taxonomy): domain Eukaryota; class Dinophyceae; order Suessiales; family Symbiodiniaceae; genus Cladocopium; species Cladocopium goreaui. The sequence continues at coordinate 717,241 of CAMXCT020004223.1, read as the reverse complement.
AACTGCGCCAAGCATCTGTCCCAGTTGAAGGAGGGGCTCAAGTTGTAGGCCAACATCTGATGGGGCACCGCTGCCCGCACCTCCTGGTCAGCGAAATCATCCCGCAAAGGCCCCTTTTAAGAAACCACCATGAGGCTTTACGACATGTAGAATTCAATATTAGGGCCTAACAGAACTAGGGATGGTTAGGATATGATAGGACATGTTCAATAGGGTGCAAGAAAATAATCTGTCAGGCTAGCTGAAGGTGATGTTCATGATGGGGTTTACATGAGGAAAAAAAAACATATGTCACTGGGATTCCCTGGTTATAAAACGCCAATGACTCAACTGGGATCCTTCATGGCGATCCACCCTGCATTCGCCAGGTGTTCCCCAAGGGCCCAAGGGTCATGTCATCGCTCCTGAGCGAACTGCGTGGCCTGTCCCAGAATAGGCTTTCCAGTCTCCATCCAAATGCAGTCCTCCAGGGATGGACAGGACCTGAAGGACCTGAAGGACCTGAAGCTGCTGCCTTGGATTCGACCCATCAAAATACTGCCCAGATACTATAGTTACAATAGAACACTCTATAGCCCCTTTAAGTGCTGATTGGGATATTGCCAATTTGTGATGAGGATACAGCATAACAACAGCCCACACTTGATGGTTACTCAGACTGCAAGGGTGCGAGAGCAAATCTGTGCCATAGCACTCCATGATTTGATCCAAATCTGCATCATCACTGAGTGGATTTTCCTATTTTGAACCAAAGACCTCCTCTTCTCTTGCCTCTGCCAGAATTAGCTCAGTTCTTAGTCTTTGGGGACTACCACTGGCTATAACCCCGCAGGCTGGGATGCCATGTCTTGTGTCTTGGGATATCCCCAGTCCGATCACCCACCCATGGACAGATCTCCATGGCTGTCCGCGTAAGGGGCGAAGGCAATGGCGCGCTCAATGCAGAACTCCGTCGAGCCCTTGATACGGTAGTAGCCCTCCACCTCCGAGTGGCCGGAGGGGTCCTCCAATCTGACCATTGTTCAGCAGAAAATGAACGCACTGACCATCTGACCTCATTCTGAGAGTGCTTGGCGGATTTCTGTGCCAACGCTATCTACATACCACACATGCTTTGACTCTTGAATGTATTCAACAGGTATTCGTGCATCAGTGGCACAGTGAGTCTGACGGTCACGTCACCATGCCCAATCAAAAACACAACACGACTTCAAGACTGTCATCAATTCCACACAATGTGGGCAACCCAACAATAAGCCTACCATTGGGGGATGGTTAGAATTTTGGGGTGATGACTGGGGGATGGTTTACAGTATTTTATATCGGGTTTACCCACATTAATGGAATCATTACTGGAACTACCCCCATCCCAGGCTAACCCCCAACAATCACCGAGATTGACTGGGCAAAACCATGGTTTCGGAAGAAAAAAAAATCAACCCATCCATTGAATCTGAGTTTCCCATCATTTTCCCATGATATCCTGATTCTGTCCCCATTCTATTCCCATTCTATCAAAACAAATGTCATAAACCACTCATTTGGGTTTGGGAATGGTTTGTATCACATTATACCACCTATAAAAATGGTAATTTTGGGGATGGTTTATGGCATTCTTTACCCCCATTAGATCTGGCTTTCCCATGACCTCCCGTTCCGCTTTCCCAGACACCGAGCGGGCGGAGTCCCAGTCGAAGAAGATGTCGCAGCCCATGTCAGCCGCGGCCTTCCTGCGACGTTGCGACGTGGCGAATGAACCAATGGTTGGGTTCAGCCCATCATTGATGGAACCCCCTCAGAAAATCTTGCTTCGAACCAATCATAGATGGATTTTTGTATATTTTTGTGGGGTTCTATGGATGGATGTCAATGTTCGTCCGAGGTTTTTTGCGAAGAATGGCCGAAGAAACTACATGAAAGTGCATGAACTCCTCATCTGGTCGATGGACATCTTGCGGGAGTCCTGCCATGAAGCAAGAAACGTAATATGTATATAAATGCATGATGTGTTATAACACATATTCTAAGACTGAGTTAGCTATCCATATATATATATACACATGACAATATACATATATAAGACTGTTTTACATATATATATATAGTGGTTTAACTGTAATAAAAAAAATATACAACACCCGTGCTTCTTTTCAAAACCACGGCTCACCTTGCATTCCTCGATCCCATTGAGGTGGTCACCTTCTTTTGGTCGACCAATTTCATGGGTGCATCATCTGCACCATGGTCGAAAACTAGTTCTCAACTGTGTGCTGGTCATCCATCCAAAAAAAATGGAATCCCAAACATACTGGCTACATAAATATATGGATATGATATATCATATATATATATATATTATATATATATTATTGTATTATATTGTATTATCTTGTATTATATGTTATATATTGTGTCCTATATATAATATGAATATGTATATATTTATATATACATGATTGTCTTGTTTAAAAAGACAACAATGAAAATGGGTGGACAACCACCCTCCCCGCATCGCCCGTGGGCGCCTTCTCCCACTGCTTGCTGTCCTTGCCCTTGGCCTTCAAGGCCTGACCAGAAATGGCAAAAAAATGGGAACTTCATAGATTTTACCATTCAATGGATTGGTTTAAGGGAAAATCTACAGGAAAGCCCCATATTTAATGGGACAATCTATGGTTTCCTGTAAATTTTCCCTTAAACCAATCCAATCAACCATCTGGTAAACTAACATAACTATGGAAAATCACCATTTTTCATGGGAGAATTCACTATTTCTATGGTGATTTTCCACAGTTGTGTTAAATCCCCCAACTAATTGCTCAACAATGTGAGCTGGGTGTTGGAAGACAAGTCTTTCCTATGGAAAGAACTTTTAGTTAGAGGGATAGTAGCTGATCGTTATAGGAAACCCCAAGAATGATGGGAAAGTAATTTCTCCATATCTATCCTATTTTGGAATTGGATTTGATTTTTCTCTCTGTTATGAGCTTGTTCTCTGCCAGCTCGCGCATAGCAATGTGGGCACATACCTCTGACGATATTGGCCACAAGAAGATGCCTGACTGAACAAGATCAAGGATTATATCATTCATGTGGCTTAAAACCAATGCTGTAAACCTAGCATTTGGGGATGATAAGAATCCCATCCATTCATGATGATTTTGGGGATGGTAAAGATGGCGGTGGCCAACACCCAGCCTTGGACACGGCCTCAGGGAAGGTCATGCAGCCTGCGCGCTGTTCCCAGTCCTTATCGCTGCCCTTGCGCATGGCCTGAGAAGTTCGCTACTGGGCCAGCAGTGCGCAGTCAGGTCCCAGAAAATGAACGTCGAAAGCCGTCGAAGGTCGACAAAATTTGGAATTGAAACGGTTGAAAAAATCATCGAAGCTTGACATTAGATGTGGTGAAGAGGCATCACCTCTTGATTTGCTGGTAGTGGTAGTGGGGTTCCTGCGGTTATAATACTGCTATAATCGTGATCATCTAATCCATTCTAATCCACCTACCCCAGCAACTCTCAGGTCATGATATCAAGTGGGTAGCTGCAGGGGGAGGGAAAAAAGCCACGTCCTTTCAAATAATATCTGCATCATTTCTTGCTCCCAAGACATCTGCGCGCAGGTCGATCACAACATGCCGTTGCAAATTGGGCCCCGGCCCGGCCGCCCGGCCTCGAACAAAGGCTCCACACCCTTCACCGTCATGCCCTTGATGTGGGGATGGTCGATGGGATCCTGAGAGGAACATCCCAGTGGTAGTTGGCTCTACACACCTAACTTTGGCAACCAAAAAAGAATCCCCAGTTTGGGATAAAAAAGATCAACCCCAAGTGCCCTTTTTTCCTACAGTAGGGTTTCAAAATCATTCAATATCACTACCCTTACGTTTACCACATTAAAAACTGGGATAAATCCCAAGCATTGACGTGGTGGTGATGTAGAAATTCAAGAAAATACCAAAAATACCAAAATGACATCCTTTGACATGCTTTGACAATGTTAGGAATCGCTGATTCCCCAAAAAGATCTCTGGGGGTTTTCCCATTTTGTGTCCACCCTGACCTGGAAGACCTGTTCCCCGCCGGGCGGCGATGTTGGAGTCGATCATGGTGGCCGCCTCTGCATCGGTGCGCGCCACCAGGACCAAAGGCGAGTTCAGCACATCGGCCTGGAAGCGCCATCAGGATGCGATCCAGTGATTCATCTGGTCATCACTGGTCATCCGAAAAAAAATCCCAAATATCGTAGGTCAGAGACGGTCAGAGAATTAGAAATGTCGAAGATTGTCAAAGAAGATTTGTCGAATAAACCTATGGGAAAAATTTGAAAAGTGGGTTTTGCCCTGGTGTTTTCCACCGAAAGCAAATTTCTACTCTCTCCTGCGGCCGGGCCGAAGAAGGCCTGCAAGCGGATGGCGATGAGGCGCTGGATGTGCTCCTGGGTAGAGACCAAGACCTTGCCACCTGAAGCAGTAGAGAATCATCGGAGAGTCATAGATGGAAATGTGGAAAATACGCAAAGATGTTTGAAAATATGAGGAAAATATGGGAAAATATGGGAAAATATGGAGAACCCCTGATCAAAATAGAGATTTATAGCTGGGAAAAACATCAAACTAAGTGGTGGGTTCCAGCAGGCCATTAGACATGTCTGAGATGCAAAACAAAATTAAGTCACAAATGTCAAAGGAAAGTTGAGCTCAAGGAAACGGCAAAACCTGAAAGTTTGATAAAATGTCTGATGTGTAACTTGATGCTGCCAACTTAAAAGCGAAATGTAAGATCCGATAAAAAGTGGAAATGTAGGATGTAATTGTATAACTCAACGCGCAAAGGAGAATTAAATGAAATGTTAATCGGTCAACATGGAGATGTAATGTACACTAATGATATGTCCAGTTATATACTAAACTGCTGACCTTTGGGCGGGTAATCTGGCACTCCCATAACTTCCAAAGGAGCATAAAGCTGGAAGCTGCATGCAGCTATATAGGCTATTCATGATCATCAAAATCATCATCATCACCATCGTCATCATCATCATCGCCGTCGTCATCATCGTCATCATCATCATCATCATCATCATCATCCTCATCATCATCATCATCATCATCATCACACCTTCATCCTCACCTTCATCCTTGTTGTTCATCCTCATCATGAATCAGCCGTTCACACACCCAAGCTCCACAACCATCGCATGTGCAAACGGGGCACCCATGTGTCCGCACTTCTTGGTGCCCGGCTTCTGATCCTGCACGAAATTTGCTGGAAGTCAGCCATGACATGCAGGGCGGTGCCCATGGTTTGCTAAGTTGGTTTACAACTCCGATAGCTAGGGCAGCTAGGGTTTATGATGCTAGATTCTAGCTAGATATTAGATATATCTATATGCTCCATGATATATCTATATGCTTCATATATGCTTCATCTATGCTTCATGGAGGTTATCATGGCAGCACCTCGATGTGAATTCCCGCAGCGCCGTTCTCAATGAACATCTTCGCCAACCTCGGCTGCTTAGATGATGCAAACCCGCTGCTTTAGCTGTGAAGAGTATGCTTAGTTCGTGTTTCTAACTCACCTTGGGAAGTTTCTATCCCAAAATTTATGGCTGTGGGAAAACGGATACAAATCCAAAGCCATCACCTTTTTGCTACTGCTCAACCATCCCACTCTTAGGTTTTTCTATACTCCAGTCAGCTGCCCAGGCACTTCATGGTGGCAGTGATGCCACCATGTCCAGTGTCAGCATCCGCAATGATGGGGTTCCTCAGGCACCAGAAACCACTGCGATATCGCCGTGCAACTGTCGTGAAAAAAGTATTGTAAGCACTTGGGGCATCTTTGAAATTACGATCAGACTGTGGGGCCATAGTTTCCCTGTCAAATTTATTCAAATTCAAACCTGTCCCATCCCCCAAGCCCCCCACTGGCCCGCCACCCACAACCCAGCGCAGCTCAGCATCAAATAGTCCACGGGAGCCGACTTGGCGCGGTCCTCCGGAGACATACGGCGGCGCTCCTCGTACTGCTTGCGGTCGTGGAAGAGCTGCGCGCGGAAGAGCTGATCCACCTGGTTGTTTGGAGGGCCAGCTGGGACCGATGATGTCCCTCCGGTGCAACATTCGGGATGTACCAAGATCACCTTACATCCACGTTCCACCAGGCCTTGTTGGGCACGGTGTCGTAGGGGTAGTCCGCCACATCGGGTCCTGGCTCGTTGGAGGTGGAGGCGGTGGAGGAACACTGCCAGCCGCTGACGTAGACTGAGGTGAGGTACTTGGCCATCTGGGTCACCTGCCAACTGCACTGGGCCGGGAAGGGCGGCTAAAGGCTGTGACCGCCATCTTTGGAGGTTGGGACCTGCCAAAAACTATTTGCAAAACAGGCCTGTGATGATATGTAGCTTCTTAGAACTTTTGAGCATCCTCTTCACCCCAAGGGCCCCAGGCCAACCTATCACGAGCACAAAGAAAAACAATCCTCACCTGCACGGTGTCCAGGGCGCCAAAGGTGTGGGAGCAGGTGCCCTTGGCCTGGTGTTCGCGCATCATCTTGTAGAGTTTCTCCTTGGTTTCAGATGTTTTTCTGGAAATATAGCTGGTTAGTCGTCATGGGCCGCGAAATCAATTGGGCATTCTGAATCTTGTAGTCTGAGTTGGTGAGGTTCAAGTCAAGGGAAATGATTCCAGTCATTGCTATTCCTTTTTTTTCAGGGGTTCGTGTTCCAGGATCAATGCACGCGCCAAGGGGCAGACACCCTGGCCCCAGCGAACTGCAGGGAAAAGGTACCTGGGCAAGGTCGGCACCATGATGAGCACGCGATTTTTCCATCGGAATCCATGGGATAACTAGAAGACGTACTAAACCCAAATCATGAGACAAATCCCATGCTAAACACCATCCTCAATTTCACCCGAAAAGTGTGACTATAAGACCTAACGTTGGAGGATTTCTCATGAGTTTCATCTTTGTTGATACCAAAAAATGCGCGCATTAGGTTGCTAAATCTCCCTTCCCAACCATCAAATGAGCCCCGAGAACCTTGTAGCTTCACCACATCCTCCACCTTGTAGGGTCGGGTGGTGTGCTTGAAGCGCTCACCGCCTTAGAGATGGAGCTGGTGTGAACGGAACGGTCCCCACAATCTGATGGCATTTCTGGTTTATAAACCACATTTACTATAATTAGTTATATCCCCCACAAAACAGGTAGGTATGAAGCAACTTATCTATCTAGGTGCAATTTAGGTGCATTTTTATCCAAAATGGCCTTACTGTTGGGTCTTTTGGGACAAACATGGAACAAACCCGCTTGAACCAGAGACATATCCATCCCCAACTGGACATAACATACTGATCATCCAGCTATTTCTTTATGCCAAGGATGAATCACGGATATATATATATATATCATCTTTCATCTGGTTGGTGATGTTCATCTCTAGATTCTCTAGAATAGAAATGTCAGAATGCTCCTGATCGCTAGCCGCATCCCCAGCTCGTTTCTTGATCAAAGGCCAACGGCCTCGTGCCGTTTGGGAAAATGGAGGTACCCGACCAGGTGACTGGGATACAGTTTACAAACAACGACCTATTGGTTGTTTAAGGCGCGGGATGATTCCTCATCAACCGATCAAAAAGTATGTGATGCATAAGCATCCTTCATCATCATTCTATCTCCGGTTTTTTGGGTAGAACTCGGTAGAACCTTCATTTTTCTTGGTAAAACTTCCATGTGTGGTGGAAAAAACCTCCATGGTTCCCCTGGAAATTCGTTCCCTCGCTTTCTGCCCAAGGATCTCATCCAGGTCTTCATCTCCTAGTCACCACTCGCAACAACCACAATGCCATCATGATTAAACGTTATCTTAGTGGTTTGTACCAAAAAAAAATATAACTATTATATAATGTGTAATTGTAACCATAACTATGGCTAATATTGTTCGCATTTCTATTATTGAGTAGAATTGCACATCATTGCATCACTATTCTTACTAGTCATAAGAAGCTGCTACAGCAAATATTTTCCACAATTATCATGTTCACCGTGGTAATCATCCTCATCATCCTCACCATCATCATACCACGACAACCCCGGCAGCGGCGCAGTGGCTCCTGCACGCGCTGGGCGAACTCGGCATCCTCATTGCCCGACACGGCCGATGGCAGCACGCCGCCGCTGACCGCCGCGTCGCCGGCCAAGACCTGACATCCCACGGATGTTCCCTTGGAATGACCATTGTTTGCCACTAGTACTCTCAGGTAAACATACAAAAGACTATGGAAAATCACCATTTTCACTATAAATTGTTATTTTCAATAGCTATGTTAAATTACTAGAGGGTATACCCCAAAAAAATGGAAATGAAAATTGAAATCAAACATGAAGAACCGACTGAATTGGGGCAGGGAGTGGCGTTTGGCACTACCTATGCTGTTAGAATTCACTGTCGCGAATTTACTCCACTTTCCGGCAAAACCCCAAATATGGGTATGGCTGCATTCATTTGATCAATTATGTCATGTCGGGCTGTTCCCTTGCTCGTTTTTCCTGGCTGTTGAAGTCTGGCCCTCTGCGACAAACAACATGATTGTGGGACATCCCACTTTCATAATGTTTCAATATGATATGATAATATACAAACGGATGGATCTACATCTGTATGCCTGTACTAAAAACACATTGAAAGATTGTACCAGGCTAGCTTTCCACAGACAAATTTAGAATCTGACCGCCTCCCCCTTTGGCAGAGCCTGTCGCTGGATGGTCGCAAGGCGATGAGCCATTTTTGTTCCAAATACGACGAGCTGGGGAAATCAAAGACGATTCACTCTGAGCACAGTAGCTGCAACGGAAAATTCACCAATAAAATTAGCCCTCAAAGATGGAAAATTCACGGAAAAACCTGTGTGAGGCCTGAAAACTGAAATGTTTGAAGGAAAAATGTGTGAAAAACGAAGCTGGTGTCTTCACGGGCCTCAGGAACTGCCTATCACTTGTAGCTCTGTATATATATATATATATATGTGTGTGTATATATATGTGTGTGTGTGCATATATATATATATATTTATTTATTTATTTATTTTTATTTATTCATTCATGTATGTATTTATTTATTTATTGATGTGTTTTTTTACTGTAATTTATTTTGGTTATATGTATGTTTCTATTTTTATTTATCTTTTAGTTTATGTGTTGACATATATATATATGTGTGTATGTGTGTCTATATATTTATAAATGTAAATAAATAAGCAAGCAAGTAAGCAAATAAGTAAATATGTATGTATGTATGTATGTATGTATGCATGCATGCATGTATGTATGTATGTATGTATGTATGTTATATATATATATATGTGTGTGTGTGTGCGCGTGCGTGTTTGCACGCACATATGAACATATATATATATGTATATACACAAGCACACACGCTACCGATAAAGCCCAATTTCTATACCCCAAATCCATAGCAGGGGTTTCATGGTACCCGGATCCATCTTGGCTGCTGCCATATGGTCTGCCAAGCCAGCGTACGAAGCCTCGGTGATGGGCGGCTTCCACAGCTGCTAACTTTTGGGAAAAGGGTGCCCTGGGCAAAAAAGACATGGAAATCCGATGGTTTCTGAAAGAAAATAATCTACACATATCTACACATCGTGGGTTTTCGACATCTTGATTGACTGCAGGGTAGACACACAAAATACCAGCAACAGTAGAAGTCATGACAACTTAACTAAATAAATGAACCGAAAATTTGGAATCCACAATGACGTATGATCTAGTGACACAGCCAGAGATGTGAATTTTCACCGGAAAAGTTTTGTATATCGCGGTTCACGAAAACTACTAAAACATGCGTAAAGATATGGACAAGAACGTGAAAGAACTTCAAATGCAGAGAAAAAGTTAGAGTAATTATAGCATATAGACCAAAATAAGATAGAAAAGCAGTTCAACACTATTTTTTTTGGTCCGAGCAGACTCTTTTTGTGTCTTGCACGCGCCAATGGACTTTGCCACTGGGAAGGGCTATGTACAGCCGCGCCGTTCACCGCGGGAGGCGACTGTCCGGGCTTTGCGTGCCAGCGGACGTCGGCCAGGGCGGCGAACGGCAGGGGCTCCCCGTCGACGCCGGTCGCGGCCGCGGCAAGGAGCTCGAGGAGAATCCCGGCCAAGGCAGGCCGGCCCAACCATGCACGTAGGCCTGAACTGCCCGCGAGCGAAGGAATGCCGGCGCAGTGCGGGCGCGGGTGTGCAACAAGGCGCGGAGGAAGTCGGCAGCTTCGTCGCCCCAATGACCCCCTATTTGGCCCCAGGATAACGAGGTGGCAGCGGCGCGAGCAAGAATAGGTTTGTTCCCGCTTGCGCTGGGAAGGGCGTGCGGGGTCGCGTCGGAGGCGTGTCGTACCTGTCCGGTGCGGCCGAGGGGGCTGACGAGTGACGGCCCTGCCCTCGCGGCAGATGCGGGCGACGGCACGTTCGATGGGCGCGGCACGTGCACGGAGCACGCCTGTGGTGGCGCGTGCGGGTCGCCGTAAGGGTCAAGCGCCAATCCACACCGACACCGGGAAGGGCCGCAGCTCAAGGGGGGTCGGAGCCGGCGCTGCAGCAAGGTGCGGAAGTGCCAGCCTGGGATAGGAGAAGCGTGCGCTCCGAAGGGGAGAGGTCAGAAAGGAGCGCCACGAGCTCGTCCAAGTCCTGAGCTGCACTGATGTCGCGCTGCCAGCCCCGCAGGAAATCGCCCGGGGTCCGGTCTTCGTGCTGGAAGGGACGACGGTCTATTTTTTTGTCTACGGTTTTTGGCGTTTCTGTACGTTAATAATAACATGCCAATCCAGACCCAGCTGTCTCTCGGGGCTCCCAGACCGCAAAGGGTGCAAAGCGCAGCTCCTTCCAAGGTCTATTCGGAATAACCAATCCCAACAAATTGAAAAAAAATGCTCAACAAAAACAAGGTATTCAGGTCGGGTACATGAGCTTTTTGGCCAGTTTTTTCTCTTTCCTTAACTTTAACGGGATGATTTTCTCCGGGGGGTAATCCTCCACCCAGGGCCTTGGAAGCCTCGATGATTGGCTCGGTGTGGCTGTGGAGGTAGAAGCTGCAGCCCTGGATCACCAAAAATTGGAGAGGTTTTTTGCAGCTCAACCATCCATGGAAGCAACTTGGCTTTTACAAGGTAGATGAAGAATTATTTCTTGAAGTAGGACGCATAAAGGCAAAAAAGCATGGCTTTGTTTGATTGTTTTCGGTTCAGCCTTTGTTTGAAACGGTTCAACCCTCAAAGCACAATGGGCGAACGATTGCCAAAGTGTGCGGCTCCTGGTTTTGTAGAGGACTCATGAAGGACTTAAGGGGGACAAGGGGAACATCGGCGCTCTTGGGGACATGAGGTCGCTTGGGAAGCCCCGGATCCACATTGGGGATCCACACCGTGCAGCCGCGGGTTCGAAGTTGCCTGGTGCTATGGAAGGCCCACGATTTGAACAAAGTCAGTGTTCCTCCAGGTCGGGGGCAGTCTTGCAGCTGTGGAAAAAGACCAGCAAATCATGTTAAATCTGAACTACATGTTTTAAAGCTATCCCCCCTCTGGGATTCTAAGATGTTCTAAGCCTTGTTGCATGTTTCCCTCTTTATGCTTCCAGCAGGAAGGTCAGAACTTCTCCCCACACCCCAACCACGGCAGGCGACAAGGCACCTGGTCGCAACCCAGAATGTGCAATTTTTGCCTCGTTTCAGGTGTGAGTGGGGGGGGGAGCTCCATAAACCATGACAAGGCACCGAAGGCACCGAAGGCACCGAGCCCGGACGCATACGAGCCAGATTAGGCTACACTTTTCCACTAGTGAAAAACCTTTAAGGCGACTCCCAAAAAAATCAAGCAGAATCCATCAAGTTGATTTTGCATTCATAATTCAGATTGATTTTAACTTCATCCAGGATTTAAAGTTGGACTTTGGGGCCACGAACTCCTGCCTTGCTGCAAAGCATCCCCCCTTGGGACCCCCAGCAATCTCGCACGAAGGTCGCACCCTCACAGGGCCCAATCAGCACCTCACATCCGGAACCTGGGTTCTCTATGGAGCAAGGATGGGATTTCCAGGTGCCTAACATTTGGATCCAAGGACCTTTTTCTCAGGAACTCTGTATGTTATTCCTGGATGCAATCAGTGTCAGCAATGCATCCATGATGAGGCTTCAGACATGTTCAAACCACCCTGGTTCATCCTTAAGTTCCGCGTTCCGAGTGAAAATCCACAAATTTGGCATGGGGAAAGAATCTGAATCCTGAGACGCAGGCATTTTGTGCTGCAAAAACTTGGGTCAATCTTCGTTACTCCCCCGAAATCCCTTGATCAATCGCCCCCAAGTGGAACCCCAAGAAACACTCGTCCACAAAGGTTTGCTCCGTCTTGTCGCAGATGTAGACCTTGCAGTCCACCAAGTCCTCGCTAGCTCGTGGTTTTTCTCCAAAAATTTCCCACCAAACAATGCTTCAATGGGAGATCCTACACCCTTAAACCTGGAACGCTCGGTCCTCAATGTTCACCTGAGCACCCGGTGCGCAGACAGCCCCGGGCTTGCGCCAGATGGTGCAGCCATTGCGCTTGCCAATGAGGTAGGGATTCAAACCTTAAAGCTGTTGAGACGATACCGATGATACCAGTCCAATCCCCAACCATTGCTGGGAAGGGGTCAGGAACCTATGCTTTTAGCTGCAATATCTTAGCTGGTGGGACGTACCTAATCCCTGAGATACTGGGCATCTGATATGCTAAGATTATTCCGGCAAACTCTATTCCTTCCCACCGTATTTTCCCCAGCTTCAGTCAGATCTTGGTCGCCCCAGCGAGCGAAACCTGCGGCCAGATCGGTGGAGAAAAAGGCACAGCATCCATGGCTCCACTTTCAGCTGGCCCTACACCAATATCCAGATTGCATGATCATTGTATAAATAAATAAATAAATAAATGTATATATATATACAGTTATATACACTCGAAAAAAGTTTTTTGCAAGTTGGAAAGTGTGGGCTTGAAACTCCCAATGTCCTATCTAAAAACCTTGCAAAGGAAGTTACTAGCATCCTCAGAACATGGCCTTGGGACAAAAAGATGGGGTATATACCACGCATGCCCCAAATCCGCAAGTCGCAATGGGGGTTATTGGAGGGTTGCCCCAAGTTCAGTCACACAGCCGTCTTGCATTTTCTCTCATCTTTTCGTAGGCCATGGGGCCATGGTTTTACAACGGGAACTGCGGGAACTGCGGGACCTGCGTGAACTGCGTACTAGAACTTCATGGATGACAAGGAACTGTCATACCTAGTATACAACTGATCCTTTAGGCCACCAGCTTCATCAGGCCCTGCCCACCTCGCTGAAGTCCTGCCAAGTCGACCTTGCCAACCTCCAAGCGCTGAATTTAAGCCACAGAAAAATGGGAGATTCACCTAGAATCATCCATAGGAATCCATAGGAATCCATAGGAATCCATAGGGTCTCAGAGCCTCAGTCCCACTGCGACAGGTCTCTCACCTCGGACTTGTGCTCATTGAAGAACTCCCTGGCCAAAGGGCCCCTGATAACTGGAGGATACTGGAGGTTTAGTCATGGACTTACCACGTTAGAGGAAACAATGACTCAGAGTCTCCCTGCTTTTCGGAGGATCGAAAAAGAGTCGGTCTCGTTCTGGTAAGCATCTTCAGTTTCTTAGCCTTCAGTTTCATAATCTGCATGAAATTAAATAAGTCGTATCCTCAAGTCCGAATTCCAAGTAAACCTATTCTGCGATCTCTTTGTGGCTTGATATGCCCGAATCCAGAATCTGACCCCTCCTGATCTCCAGCTGCCCGTAGCCCAGGTAGTCACCCAGGTAGCTTTGAAGCTCCTGGAAAGTGGGACAACTGGGTTGTAAGATCGATACGTAGCTAAATGATGGCTAAATGGTTTGGAAATTTGCTGGTAAATATAGTATATATATATATAATCATCCTGGAGTACATAGAACCCAGTTTCGTAGACGGTTTTTTTTGAAAAACCCAGGTTTTTTTAAACCCCAGTACTAGACTATATCTTCGGACCCCCTAGATACAATATTTGCAAAAACTACTCCAGGATGCTCAAAATGTGTTTTTTCCTTTCCTTTTCAAACCCTTCTGATTTCTTTCAAAGTTTCCTTTTCAATCAGCTGCAAACATGAACTTTGGATAGTAAGATCGTAGATTCCTACTTTTCTCATTTCCTTTTCCTTTCACAGTTTTCCATTCAAACCTGCAGTTATGAACTTCGGGTGGTAAGATCGTGGATTCCAACTTTTCTCATGCCATGTTCCTTTCAAAGTTTGATTCCTGCTTTTCTCATGACCTTTTCCTTTCACAGTTTTCCATTCAGAAACCTTCAAATATGAACTTTGGATGGTAAGATCGTGGATTCCATTTTTTTTTCATGCCATTTTCCTTTCCAAGTTTCTTTTCAAACAGCTCCAAGAATGAACTTTGGGTGGGTAGATGTGGAGGAAGGGGCAGGGCGCACCACAAATACACGCTTAATTCCAAGCATCCTCTAAGAAAACACTCTTTTCATAGTTCTATTGGATATTCTATCTATAGTTTTGCGCAGCTGTCCTAGCACAGCGCTGGGGAGGAAGAACTTTGGATGCTCGATTTTGAATTCCTATTTTTCTATACTTTTCTCACCCCCTTTTCCTTTCACAGTTTTCTATTCAAAAACCTGCAAGACTGAACTTTGAATGGTAAGATCTTGGATTCCTCCTTTTCTCATCCCATTTTCCTTTCGTTGTTTCTTTCAAAAACCTGCAGTTTCAACTTTGGATGGTAAGATCTTGGATTCCTACTTTTCTAACGCCATTTTCCTTTTAATGTTTCCTTTCCAACAGCTCCAAGAATAAACTTTAGATGGGTAGATGTGGAGGGAAGGGGGCAGGGTGCACCACAAATACATGCTTAATCCCAAGCATCCTTTAAAAATTCAGTCTTTTCATCGCTCTAGAGGATATTCTATCTATAGTTTTGCGCAGCTGTCCTAGCACAGCACTAGCAAAAATGAACTTTGGATGGTCGATCTTGGACTCCTACTTGTCTATACTTTTCTCATCCCCTTTTCCTTTCACAGTTTTGTATTCAAAAACCTGCAAGACTGAACTTTGAATGGTAAGATCGTGGATTCCTTCTTTTCTCATCCCATTTTCCTTTCGTTGTTTCTTTTCAAAAACCTGCAATTTCAACTTTGGATGGTAAGATCTTGGATTCCTGCTTTTCTAATGCCATTTTCCCTTTCAAAGTTTCTTTTCAAACAGCTCCAAGAATGAACTTTGGGTGGGTAGATGTGGAGGAAGGAGTAGGGCGCACCACAAATACACGCTTAATTCCAAGCATCCTTTAAAAAAATCACTCTTTTGATAGTTCTATTGGATATTCTATCTATAGTTTTGCGCAGCTGTCCTAGCACAGCACTGGGGAGAAAGAACTTTGGATGCTCGATCTTGGATTCCTACTTTTCTTTACTTTTCTCATCGCCTGTTCCTTTCACAGTTTTCTTTTCAAAAACCAGAAAGACTGAACTTTGGATGGTCGATCTTGGGTTCCTTCTTTTCTCATCCCATTTTCCTTTCAAAGCTTCTTTTCGAAAACCTGCAATTCCCACTTCTGATGGTAAATTGTTGGATTCCTGCTTTTCTAATGCCATTTTCCCTTTCAAAGTTTCTTTTCAAACAGCTCCAAGAATGAACTTTGGGTGGGTAGATGTGGAGGAAGGAGCAGGGCGCACCACAAATACACGCTTAATTCCAAGCATCCTTTAAAAAAATCACTCTTTTGATAGTTCTATTGGATATTCTATCTATAGTTTTGCGCAGCTGTCCTAGCACAGCACTGGGGAGAAAGAACTTTGGATGCTCGATCTTGGATTCCTACTTTTCTTTACTTTTCTCATCACCTGTTCCTTTCACAGTTTTCTTTTCAAAAACCAGGAAGACTGAACTTTGGATGGTCGATCTTGGGTTCCTTCTTTTCTCATCCCATTTTCCTTTCAAAGCTTCTTTTCGAAAACCTGCAATTCCCACTTCTGATGGTAAGTTGTTGGGTTCCTACATTTCAAATGCCATTTTCCTTTTAAAGTTTCTTTTTAAACAGCTTCAAGAATGAACTTTGGGTGGGTAGATGTGGAGGAAGGGGCAGGGCGCACCACAAATACACGCTTAATTCCAAGCATCCTCTAAGAAAACACTCTTTTCATAGTTCTATTGGATATTCTATCTATAGTTTTGCGCAGCTGTCCTAGCACAGCACTAGCAAAAATGAACTTTGGATGGTCGATCTTGGATTCCTACTTTTCTATACTTTTCTCATCACCTGTTCCTTTCACAGTTTTCTGTTCAAAAACCTGCAAGACTGAACTTTGAATGGTAAGATCGTGGATTCCTTCTTTTCTCATCTCCTTTTCCTTTCACAGGTTTCTGTTCAGAAACCTGCAAGAATGAACTTTGAATGGTAAGATCGTGGATTCCTCCTTTTCTCATCCCATTTTCCTTTCGTTGTTTCTTTTCAAAAACCTGCAATTTCAACTTTGGATGGTAAGATCTTGGATTCCTACTTTTCTAATGCCATTTTCCTTTCGTTGTTTCTTTTCAAACAGCTCCAAGAATGAACTTTGGGTGGGTAGATGTGGAGGAAGGGGCAGGGCGCACCACAAATACACGCTTAATTCCAAGCATCCTCTAAGAAAACACTCTTTTCATGGTTCTAGTGGATGTCCAAATTCAAAATCTCCAGGGGGGGCGATGGGCACACGGCTGCTGAGTGGGGATGGGTCAAATTTGGGCCCCAACTCAATTACAAAATTGCACATCTTCAATTATCAATTAACAACTTTGTGGGGGTGATCATTTGGACCCACACCCATTCCTTTATTGGGTTTGACTATTTGGGCATCCCGGGAACCAAAAATACCATTGCCAAAGGACCTATAACACATGTTTTGGTTCTTGGAAACCTGCCATTGTTAGCAGAATACAGTAGGGAAGGGCCAGCACAGTGGTTGATACCATAGATAGAATATGGAAGAATATGGGGATGGATCAAAACCTTCTGTCCTAATTACACCCAATTCTATATAGATTACTTTTAAAGTATCTGGTTGTGATCGATGTCCAAAACCAAAATCTCCAGGAGGTCCGGTGAGCACACGGTTGCTGAGTGGGTATGGGTCACTATCAATTTTGGTGGTTGGTAATTTGACCCACACCCATTCCTTTATTGGGTTTGACGATTTAGGCATCCCCGGAACCAAAAATACCATTGCCAAAGGATCTATATTTCTGGGAACCAACAGCAACAGTGCAATTTTTTGGGGTGGGGATATTTTATTTGGAAGATTTTGGGTTGAAATTCGCATGCCAGAACCTAATACACCAGCATAATAGTAACTTTTTGTGGCCATTCCAAAGGCCCAAACAATCAAATCACAAGCTAAATGACCGCTTTTGTGATCATTCTAGAGGGTCGGTTTTTTTTTTCCCCATCATCGACCCGGATTTTTGAGCCATTTTGGGATTCTATCTTCGGACCTTTTTTGTGAAATTCCGGAGATTCTATCTACTTTAGGATGATGATGATGATGATGATGATGATATATACATATACATATACATATACATATACATATACATATACATATACATATACATATACATATACATATGTGTGTGTGACTATGCCAGTTGCCAAGCAGTTTGAACTTCATCGATCATCCCAAGAACCAAGGCGAACATCCCAAACTCCCACAAGCTGCCCAGCTAACGGGAATTTTGCTGTTGAGTCCCAAAAAGAAGATGGAAAATCAAATTCAACCCCTGCTATGTTTACATACATATATATATATAGATATACATATAGATATATATATATATACATAGATATATCATATATGTTGGTAGCGCTTGACTTTTCCATCTGGGGATCCCATTTAGGTCTGCGATTTTCGCGTTTTTGCCTATGGTCTCATTCACCTCTGGCACCGCCAGCACTTCGTGCGGCAGGAAATTTTCTTGATGGCACATGGCCGCCACATTTCATGGCCGCCACATGGCATTCCATCACCTTCAACCTAAGGCATCCATCCCGGAAGATGTGGCTGAGATGGATGCCATCCCGCTTAGCAGCTGACTCTTGGAAGAGATTCCAAGAGTAAGCACGGGAACCAACACCACCGTAAGTGGGAGACAGGAAAATTTGGTCCAAAAAAATGGGACTGGCTTCTGGTGGCACCAACCTGTCTGGCTCTGAAAGGTTTAGGTAGTGATATCAAGTTTGCACGTGCTAAACTTGCCAGCTTTGTCGGTTCACTAATGGGCAGAACCCTCCATAAACCCATCATTTTGCCGAAGTCATTCGGTCACCACGCCGCTCTCTTCCAGATAGGTCACTGCATCGGCTAAACCTGGGGCTGGGGGCCTCTCACTCCAAAGAAAGGAATAACGATAGGACCTATAGTAATCCAAACAAAAAAAATGAAATGTAAAATTCTACTAAAATTCTTGGGTACTTGCTTAAGGAACTCCCAAAAAAACATGCTTAAGGAACTCCCAAAAAATATAACTGTTCCCTATAGATGCCTCAAGTAGTAGTGGAAAATCCCATTGGGAAATGAATCAAAAAGATAGAAATGTAAAATCCTACCAAAATGGTAGTGATAAATTGAACCTGTTCCGCATCTTTTTGGGTAAATCTGTAAGCCGCATGTGTCCAGTAAATCATCGCAGGATAGGCCAAAAAGGCGGAAAATGATCGGTATCACGTGTTTTTTCCCATATGGAAGTTTCACAAAATGGGGCTACTCCCATTTTGTGGATGGTTTACGCAAAATGATGATGGGGGGAAACCCCATGGAGCTACTCCCAATAGCTGGTTGGTTTTTAGGGAAACTCCATCTATAAATGGATGATGACTGGGGGTACCCCGTCGGTTTCCCAATGGCGTTTTCGAAGGCACAATCCACCACGGCTAGCGGGGCTGGTGTGCAGATCTCCTCGTCTCCAGGACGATACTTCCCTGCCATCCAAGGATTTCGCCCATTTTTTTCCGGAAGGATTTCATCTCTTTTACCTTCCATGAAATCAGATCCACCATGAAATTAATAGGTCAATCAACTATATGAATCCATGAAAAGATCACATCAACTATATGGGAAATAATTCCATGGGTCAATCAACTAACAGTTTGCCATGGAAAGATCCATGGAAAGAAATTCATAGGTCAATCAACTATGAATAAATGGACCATTTTCAACAGCCATGTTAAATCCGCCCGCACCGAAGGTGCCGAGGCGTTTTTTGTGTGCCTGCGTGAACCGTTAGCAAGTGCATTATAGCTAATAAGCTTTAGCTTGGGGGGGGGCATTTTTGCTCTAGAATCCTATGTTTTTGCATGTTTTTCAAAAGGGGTCAAAATTCTTGATCTGGGCCAATACAGGCCAAAAATGGGTCAAGATAGGCCCAACATAGGCCCAACATGAGCCTAAGATAGGCTCACATGGGGCCAACATAGCCTCAAATGGGGCCAACATACCCTCATATGGGGCCAAGATAGCCTCATACGGAGCTAACTCCTTAGACTTCCCGAATCCATTACACTTGGTGCGGGCGGTTTTCGTCGCGAAGCGACCGTGAATTGCCAGAGGGTATGCCATGCAATCTCAATCAAGGGTTTTTTGTGCAGGAATGGACCTGTCGATGGTGATATGATTGGCTTTTTTGGATGGTGCTGGCGGTTGGATGGTGCTGTGGAAAATGGCCCGTTCATAGATGATTTACCCTCTGGTAAACTAACATAGCTATTGAAAATGGTCATTTATAGTGAGTTTTCCCATTACAAAAAGGTGGTTTTCCATAGTTATGTTAGTTTACCAGAGGGTACCTATTTTTTAATCGTGATTGTCCATTGCTATCTGAAAAACTACCGGTACTTTATGTGAAATCCTCAGTCCCCTTTTAACAAGTTGGAGAGTGAAATATTCCATGACATTCCCATGAAAATGGTACTATCTGGTTATTTAACATAGCCATGGAAAATCACCATGAAATTAATAGGTAAACCATCTATTTCTATGGGCCATGTCCCATGGCTATGTTAAATAACCAGAGGGTATATATCAATGGAATGGAATAGATGATATAACTATCCACTAGATGGTATATGATACTGGATAGATGATATACCCTCCGGTAATTTAACGTAGCTATTGAAAATGACCATTTATAGTGGATTTTCCCATTAAAAATTGTGATTTTCCATAGTTATGTTAGTTTACCAGAGGGTAAATCTAAAAAAAATCTCCCGTCGTGGTAAAATCATATCCCAATGTTCAAACAAATCCCATGCGTTCCCCGGTGACCATTCGCCGTCACCACGACGCGGACCTGTTTTGACCAAGATGGCGCGCATCCCCACGTCCATGGCGCCTGTCGAACCCATGGAATCGAGGCATCAAACGGTCCAAGATATCTTGGAGATACCCTCTGGTAAACTAACAGTTTGCGAACTGGAAAATCACATAAAATCATCATTTTTTAAATATGTTTAATGGGTAAATCAACTACAGTATAAATAGCCATTTTCAACAGAAAACTGTTAGTTTACCAGAGGCTATTTGTTTGATTTGTTGTGTGCATCGTATCTGATGATTTTTGCTGGATAAATGTGCATCCATTATGCTTGAGATATCGCTCTTGGTTTCAACTCCGCTCCCATCAGCGCACCCTGGATATCATCGCGCACATCGTCTCCTGGCCGTGGAGGCGTCTGGATATTGACTGGAACCCGGGATGTCGGGTGGCTTAGCACTTGATCCGTGGAACACACTTCACATTATTTCTACTTGTATCATCATTTTGCTTGAAACGCACTTCACATTACTTCAAGTCTCTCGTTTTTGTCTTGGTGAACTCCTCCATTTTGGTGAAAAATGCCACTGAAATCATCCGAAATCCTCCAGTTTCACGACGGCCGCTCCTATCATCACCACCTGCTCCGGCAAAACATCAGGGCCAGCAGCATCATGTGCTACGGCCCGGAAGAAGTCGGGACTCCTCAGTGGCGATGGATTGATGGATATTGATGGTTTATAGCACCCAACAATATTGATTGATGGATATTATGAAAACGGGAAAATTGGAGATTGTTTATTCTTGCTTTACCATGAATGTCAACCCTGGATTTAAAATCCCGAACGGCTCTTTAATTGAGGGGGTGCCAATTAAGTATCATATGAAATCACTAATTGGAGGGTACCCCCATAAGCTATATAATAAACCATGGATAATTAATCTGGGGTTGACATTACATGACGTTACAGTATCTGGTTGAACTTGGTAGAGGTTTGATAGGCTTGGCTTATGTCTTGGCTGCATCATGGGATTGATAATGCACTTGGGCATGGGTTTCCCCCATGAAAACTTACATGCAACTGAGAAAACATATGAAAACATGCTATTGGTGCACTGGGAAATCGTCTTCCTGGCCCCCTGTCTCCCAAAAAAAACTTGGCGATCTCTCCATCCTCATTGGATCCATTGGTATCCAGGGCGCTGGCAAGCCGTGGGTGTTGCTTGTTATGTTTGTTGCTTGTATCCCCCATGGCTGTCCTGATCCCCCTCCCCAAAATGATCAGCAGCCAAGTGGCGGTTTGCCAACTACCCTCGCAGATTTACCTAGCCATAGGAGACGCAACAAATGGAAAGGTTTGAGTTAATGGGATCAGATTGAAATGCCTTTGAGTTTTCTGAAAGGGTCGATTTCTATGACCCAAGGTTTAAACATCTTGACCCACTGGTGGATGCCACTGCAAGAAACCTGAAAGACATCCAAATGCCTCAGTTTCCACCCAAACACAGGTTCCCATTCCCGGCCTGTGGCATACTCCAGGGCAGCCACAAAGGGTCCGGCCATCAGTTGGAACTCGCCGTTCTCTTTGAAATACCGGCCCTTGTTCACCTTGGGCACGAGGATTTACAGGTAGATACAATGATACGATGTTCATGACACTTGTGCACCTGATATGATGGAAATATAGCGAGAATTGCCTATCCATAATCCATATAATATACATGACATATGCACACAGAAATGCATATGCATGAAGTTGCTCAATACATCTCAGTACCCAAAAACTGATTTCACACCCACACATCAACAATGGCAAAACCACCCTCAAAGCAAATCGCAATGCCAAGTGTCCGCAATCAGTTCGCTGTCCTCCCGGGACAAAGTTTCAAAAACAATGATGCCAATAATAATCGACAAGTTGTGTGTGAGTAAGTTGTGTGTGTGAGTAAGTTGTGTGTGAGCAAGTTGCGTGTGTGGAGGCGGCGGGAGGCGGAGGCGGAGGAGCAAGCGCGGCAGTGCCCAACCAAAAACAAGAACCCCACACCAAAATGTGGGGAAAAATCAATAGTATATAATTCAAACCACCAACCGGCTTTCAGGTTGTCGTCTTGCGTTTGGAAAGACACAAACAAATGTATCTACTAATGAGGTAAGCCCAATAATAAACCATCCCCGTCCCGAATGGCGGTATATCATTGGCTGTGCCCTTGTTTGGGATTGTTTCAAAGGACCCCCTAATGGATGGTTTATGGGATTGTTTAGGGTGTTGGTTTACCTCATTATTCATATATAGCAGCTGAATATAGAACTATAATGACTGAGTATATATATATATAGATAGATAGTATATATATATAGTATATATATATAGTATATAACCATTGTGGATAATATACTTATAGTTGCTGGGATGGTTTACTTCACTATTCTCACTATTGCACGAGTCATGTTCTGTCATGTTGATTGAGATCGCCGCACAGGCGTTCCTTGTGGTGAAATTCTTGCCGAATAACAGCTGTCTTGATGAAGGAGTGCAAGACCCAAACAGTGCCATGGCTGAATGTTTGGGAATACGGTATTGGTTAATATTGGTTATTCGTTCTTGAACTATTTCAATGCCTAAACTGTTCTTTCCACGTATTTCGGTTTGTCCAAACATAGGGTATCGCAAGATCTAATGTTAAATCATCACTTTCCCCAACTAAGTTTAGACATTCCCTATAACTAACCACATTAAACAGAATAAATATATTCGAACTGTTTTGGAGGTCATTATATACTATGACTATTTCTTCCGTGTTTCCTAGAATACACTTCCCTAATATTTCCAAATCATAGGGAGCTGTGGCTGCAAGTTTTCAGGTCCTCATCCATAAGCACCCTCATGGCTTCAGTTAAGCGCTTGTAGTGCATCTCAGCCGGCGCCTGGCTTTTGGTTTTAAACCCTTCGCAGCTTTTAGAGTCCTCTAAAATTCTAAATGGGCCCCAGGACAGGAATACCCTCCGGTAAACTAACATAGCTATGGAAAACAACCATTTTTAATAGGGAAATGCTTCGTAGCAAGGCATTTGGGGCCTCCCGTTTCAACACGACAACCAATCAGGAGGGTAGAAACTGCGGTGGGACTTTGTCCAAGAAAAAATGAAATCATCATCTTCTTCTCCTTCTCCTTCTCCTTTTCCTTCTCCTTCTCCTTCTCCTCCTCCTTCTCCTCCTCCTGCTTCTTCTTCTTCTTCCTCATCATCCTCATCATCGTCATCCTCATTATCCTCATCCTCATCATCATCACGTTCATGTCCGAACGTGGGACATGTGAAAATTGGGGTCAAGTCCGTGAAGTTTTGGGCCCCCGGCCGTGCCGATCACCACTGCATTGGGTCTTTCCATGGCCACATCCTCAAACTCCTCGTGGATCTGTCCATGCTGGGACCCTGCTGAAAAGTCAAACGGTTCCCAATTTTTCATTTTTCCATTTCGCGATACGAGGGAAAAAAACCTACCAAAAAAAAACAAGGGTGAACTGCGCTGGGCTTACCAATGCGGTAAAGTCAATTACAAACAATCAATGGGTGAACTAACATCCATTAACATTCATATTCCTTTCATCAGTATAGTGTACCATGTTTACCACACGAATCAGTGACTTCCAATCCAGGTGATTCCCAGCATTTGGGTGAAACATGTCCCCCAAATCGCCTCGCGTCAGGTCCTCCATGGCCGCCTTCGTCAACAAACAGAGCGGCCGCAGCTTCCGAATGGCCACATGGCTCTTGGCGGCGCTCAGCGCGCTGAAGACTTCGCCGGGTCCTAGGCTGGGAGCATAGCGGGCTTCCCCCCAATCGCTGGAAATTTACCCTCGTAAACATACAAAAAACGATGGAAAACCACCATTTTTTATGGGAAAATCCACGAAGTAAATGGCCATGTTCAATAGCTATGTCAGTTTACCAGAGGGTATTGGATAGGGTTTTTCCGGGAAAATTGGAACCGGAAACCCCCATATTTAATGGTAAAAACCATGGTTTCCGGTGAAGATTTTCCCGTGAAAGCCAATCCAATGATGGATGGTTTATAGAAAATCCAGATCCATCTATAAATGGATGAAATATAGGGGTACCACCAACCACCATTTCAGGAAACCTCCGTGTTTATATGGAGTTACTATGTCTAAGGCATTGATATATAGTAAACATAGTGATGTAACAAGTCGCAAGAATCATATATACATATATATATATATATGTGTGTGTGACAAAAAAAGAATGATATACAGCATCATATACATGTAGAATCCCATCCACCTAACGTTAAACACCCCAGTTGCATGGTCGGTCACACATATGTGTGCTAATTCCCTACTAAGCCATGTTTTTTTTGGGAGGTTAGTATTGAAGGGATGGGATATGGTTAATGTTGGGATTATTGGGATGGTATTTATTGGGTGACATTGGGGATGATATTGCGGATGGATATCTACATAAGTCTTTATATATATATATATCCTCTGGCAGAAACAGCCATAAGCTGAGAATAAATAGCCCCTTCTCAACCACATCACATCCTTTGCTCTTCCTCCCATGGCCCATGGCCCATTTTGCAAGGCACGCACATCAAAGTGCCAGCGCTGCAATTTCTGCATGACCGAGGAGCATGGCTCCTGTGGCCGTTGTGAGGTCCAAAAAGCACTAGGACCCAAATCCACTTCTCCGTAGGTCATTCCGGGACTGGTTCAGCAAATCTTGCTGAAGGACAGAAATATGACTTCTGTTTGTGCTGGGGAATTCCACTTGCAGCGTTGGTGACTGGTAGAGACTGCATGTCATGGAATTGTAACTCGTCCACGTGTTGCCCTACCGAGATAGAGCCAAACCCATACAGAGCTGTAGTTTTCGAAAATGTCTGTCATCGGTTCTATTCTAACTATGGTCCTATATAGGGAGAGAGGGAGGGAGAGAGGGAGGGAGAGATGTATGTATGTATGTATGTATGTATGTGTGTGTCTGTATGTATGTATGTATATGTGTATGTATGTATGTATGTATGCATGCATGCATGCATGCATGCATGTATGTATGTATGTATATATGTATGTATGTATGTATGTATGTATGTATGATTATGTATGTATGCATGCATGGATGTATGTATGCATGGATGTATGTATGTATGTATGTATGTGTGTATGTGTGTATATGTGTATGTATGTGCGTATGTGTGTGCGTGCATGCGTGCGTGCGTGCGTGCGCGTGCATTTCTATCAGCATTGTCATATCAGCATTTTTTAATACATGTTCATCATCAGTATGTTCACTATATTTCACTATTGTTTAGTGGAGTCATAGCTATTATCACATGTTTTTCAGAATTATTCTTGGCTCCACCCCATCAGGTGGCAGTTCGCTCCTGCGACTGGTTGGTGATGAGACGATGGCCTCGCACCAAAGCTCCTCAGGGGAGGTCTTCCCATCACTGAGTGCTAAACGAAGGGCCGGGAATGGGGGTACCCTCTGGTTATGTCAACGTAGCGATTGAAAATGGCCATTTATTTCGTGGATTTTCCCATGAAAAATGGTGATTTTCCATAGCAAACTGTTAGTTTACCAGAGGGTATGAATTCTTGTGGATTCTTGACATTCTCATCATTACCCGTTCCATCCCGTTCCTATATCTCGGTCGTTAGCAGCTAGTTGATTCACCCATCCAAGAATATTGAAACATCACCACAAACATCCATAAAGCCTACAGGGTGGTGCCCCCCAGTTGTAAGTTGGTTACAACCTCCATCAAGAGTGTATATCTATCTGTACATATGAATATATTCTGAAAATTCATGAGATATCTACCATAAACCCGACTGTTTTGCTAACAATGGGGCAACACCCTGTAGTGAAACTTGGTTGTAAACCAACATCGCTACCAAGCCACTCAGCCGCGCCAGCGCCGCAGCAGATTGCGGGATCGCTCTTTGGCCCATGACGCAGACACCGTCCACGTCCAGCAGGGCATAGCCTGGGGTAGCCAGGGCTCCTACCTACGGGCACCTGGAACCAGGCTCCAGGGAGATGTCACAAACCAAAGTGTGGTAAATAAACATAGACCCTGAAAATGACCAATTTTTTGTGGAAACTAATCTTCCAACCCCCATCTGCCAGGGTCTATGTTAATTTACTGGAGGGTAAATGGGAATGTCAAAAACACCAGGCGAAGCCATGCGGATTCGATGGGTGAAGCCTGGCAGCTACATCTGCACCGATATGCCTCCAAGCAACGGATGCGTGCTGCAGCGGTGCGGCGCATCGCATGGACACTTTTTGGATCACTTTGATGGCCACAAGCAGTGAAGAAAACTGCATTCTCACACTGAGAAGAACGTGGTGTGCTGTTTTTTGTAGCCCCAGAGAGTGTAATTAGGCTGTCTTCTTGAAACAAATTGAGTGCCGGTTTGCCAATAGGAGGTGCCACTATAATTCAATACGCCGCTCTGTTTGACATGGCAGGGTTTGCCCATGGTCTGCCCCAGAGAGAACATCCTCCAATCGAGAAGCCTGGGAACCTTTGCTCTGTCAGTTCATCCTACTTGATCTAAAACAGCCACTGGGTGCTACGAGGGTGCGAACTGTCCAAGAAAGGGTTGGGATGCCTCGTACCATTCCATGTTTGGAGTTGCAGCTGCATGCACTTTTTTCTGTGAGTTGTCAGATTTGTCAGAGAGTTGTGTCATGTTGTATCCATATACCATCTGTATTTACAGGTTTCAGCAGGGGTAATTCCTATTACACCCAAATGGACTGATAAACCTATAAACCGGGAAACACCGTTAAGCTAGCAGCTAAACCCTTTTTGGACTGAGCCGCAATGCTAGTCAGCATATTACTATAGTACAGCTATGTTTTACATGGGATGCAAATACACCCCCCTCAGGTGAGCCGGACACGGCAAGGCTGCCCATTTACCAGGGCGAGGCTTTTACACCTGCCTTACCGAGCCAGCTCTTTGCAGACCTGAGGAAAACATACAAAAGTACAGCGGCTATATACAAACGATCGTCAATGCAAGCAGTGTCAAAATTTATCCCTCTTCCCATTCGACTCGGCCATGCCTGATAACCTTTTGGTACCAGCGCCCATGCCACTTCTGCCACTCATTGGTGAACTGTCGATCTTCACGGGAATGACTTTGCTGAGGGCGATTGAGCCACTGACTTGCTGACGTGGATGATGAGGCTACCTCTACGCTTGTGGATGGTCGGGCAACCGGTTTGGCGGTGCCTTTCTTGGAGGGACCTTGGCCGTACGCTCCAGTCTGCTCAGCTTTGCGCTTGGCCTCGTTTTGTTCGCGGGCCCTGTCAGACTGTTTCTTCTTCTCTGCTGCGTTCTGCTTGTACAGCTCTTCATTTTGTCCCTTAATCCACCTCAGATGACGTTCGGCATCATGAACAGCAATGTTGTCAACACCAGTGCAAGACAACAAAAGATTGTGTCCAGGATTTCTGTTGAGGTAGTCAATGTACTCTTCTTCGGAGTAGATCTCGGTTCGGTACATGTAGAACCATGGCTGGTCAATGTACCTGAATGATTTCGGGACATCAAGACGGCTTGCCAAATCCAAGTAAACCAGCCTCATCGCGTCGTGCTCAAGCTGAGATTGCTCAGAAATACCCATCTTGACCTGAGCTTTGGTGCGACCCGGCTTTGGCAAATGTGCAGACTTGAGGAGGTCGTACCTTTCACAATCGTACTCGTTCTCCCCCTCGTTCAACACGCTCTCTGCGAATGTGGCGTCCTGGGCAAACCTGTCAGCCACAGACACATAGCCTAAGCTCAAGGCACGGTCGAAACGACTCTTCGCCCTTGCCAACAAATTGGCTTCCGGACTTGAGCTTCCCCTTGCCTGGTCGTCCAACAAACCCAAAGATTCAAGCTGATCGTGTGTGATGCTCTGCAGGTACTCACCACGAAAATCATAGTACAAGCCCAGCTTGTGAAGGGCGGCCTTCCTTCGTTCTGCAATCTTGGTTCGGTCGGCCTTGTTGATCCCTTCGAGCATCAATCCACACACATCGCATTCAATCTGTCCCTTGAAAGTCTGTGCAAAACATCTTGAGCATTGCGTGACTTCGATCTTGACCGGCACCGGCTTCTTGTCCTCCTTCTTCACCTCTTTCTTCGAAGGTTGGTCATCGCCTTTAGGGCGAGACTTCTGCTTTGGCACCAGTGACTTTGATGTTGCTGCTGGCGTCTTTTTGGGTGACTCTGCAACTGGAGCTTTTGGATCTTTCTGCACTGCCTTTGGTGGTGCAACTTTTGGAACAGGCTCCAAGAAGGCCGCAGCCGATGATGCCGCAGGCACAGCTGCGGGCACGCTTGTCAGGGCTGCCTTCTTCTTTGCAGGTTCATCCTTTGCCGCTGCATCAACTTCTGAGGTCACAGCTTTTGGAACTTCTGGTGCATGAGGTGCAGAAGTCCCTTCCTTTGGTGATGATTTTGGAGGTGTCTTTGGCGGTGTCTTTGGTCCTTCAACCTTTGCTGCAGGAGGTTTTGGAGCTTCACCCTTTGGAGGAGGGGGCAACAGTCTGCTGCTTGCATATCCAGGCATACCGGCAAGTTGGGCCACATTTGGTGGCGGAGGCTTCACCTTTCCTGGGAAAAATGTCTTTGCAGCGGGCGCGCCAGTTGAGGCGGCCGGAGATTTGGAACCCGTCCTTTTTGATGCCTTGGCCTCAAAGGTCTCGACAAGCTGCTGGACTCCAACTTCTCCCCCACTGCTCGCTGCAGACTGTGCAATCTCCTGCTGGCGACGATAAAGATTCACCTTCTTGGCCGTGTCATCGACAGAGATGATGTATTGTGGCGGGACGACATCGCTTGTGAGAATGCCGTCGGAAGCTGTTCTGAAAAACACAATTCCAGCCTTGACAGCTTGTGCCATTGCAACCCTGATTTCAATGGGTCGCTCAGCACGCAAACCACTCACATACTCTTTCTCATCAACACGAACGTCGCTAAAATAAGAGTGAGCTCTTCCTGACGAGTTTCGTTCTCCTCCTCCAGCCATGAAGCCATTCTCAATGATGCCCTTCCAATTGCCTTTTGTAGTCCTGTGATAAACTACGCCAGGGCACATCTGAGGAGTGGTAATCTTTTTACCTTTGGCGTTCATTTTCTGGATCGCTGCTGCTCCAGACAGAGCATAGATTTCCACTGCGTTGAACGTGTCCTCAGCTGAAGCGGCTTCCATGGCACGTTTCGTATGCCCCTGCACTGCGCGGATCCTGATGGGCCAGTAGGCTAACCCTTTACGGGTTGCCTTCTGGTACCCGGCAACGCACTGGAACTCAAAACGGCACTTGTTGTCCCAGTAGAGCAATGAGATGAGCTCTTCAACTGTCATTCGGGGCAACTTGGCTGGCAGCATTTGGTTGAACATTCGAAAGAAGTCATCAAGGTCAAGCCACATGTTTTCATCAAATCCAGAGGTGTCCTGCACTGACCCGGCTGTCCACGCGTCACTGCATTGACCTTGGTCTTGTGTCGGTCCATGCGATCTGGGTACCTCAGCTCCTTTGCCCCATCCATCTCCCAACAGGTTTTGACGATCAATTCGTAGGGATGGGCATCAACGACGCAATGTTCAACTACTTCTGCATTTATATTTTCGTCCAAAGTGATGCGATATTTGTCAAGGTGCCCAAGTGCGTGTTTCGGAATGATGGTACCCTTGATCTCGTTTTCTTGCAGGGGCTCACCAGCTGAGGTGGCCTGAGTTGAATCCTCCTGCGTCGTCTGAGGTTTCGCCTTGGGGTCAGGCGGAGCTGCGTGGCTCGCCTTGGCTTTGCCAACAGATGGGCCCTCGTGCTCATCGGGATCCAGAGCATCCCATGGGTCGCCTTCCTCATCATCATCTTCGGCGACACCAGCATCAGTCGGGCGATCCCTCAACTCCTCCGCTGTAAAGCTTTCCGGGGTCGAGACACTCGGTGCAGGCTTGTTCACCTTCTCCCGGAGAGAGTTGAGAACCTGCACAAACCTGACTGGAAGGTGCTCCATCTTAGGCGGGACATCGCGCATTGTAGCTTCACCTGCAGGGCGCCTGCGCTTGTACAAAGACAGGTTGTACTGAGGGATCAAAATGTCCGTCATGTGCAGCATGTGGAGAGTTGCCATGACATATCCGATCATCTCGCTTCGGTTGAGCTCGGTCTCGAATGCGTGAAAGTAGTCCCTGAGCTCAAGCCTCGGTGGAAGCATGTCATTCTTGATCCACCGAATCCGATCGTTGTCACTGGCAATCTCCTTGTGGAACCATTCTTTCAGACGTTCAATAAACGTCGTGAAGATGAGACTCAACCCATAAGTGAGCGGGTCGGGCTCGCCGATTAGGGCGGCCTGATCCACTCCCAACTCCTTGAGCTGATTGTTCCACCAAACAATGTTGCCTTTGACCCTGTCCATGATGGCATTCCAGTCACCCTGTGGTTCCCTCTGCCCCCAAATGGGAAGGGGTTCAACACCATGTTCCCCACAAATTTCATTCCCAGACCAAAAGATCACCGAAATAACCCTGATGGCTGATCCATGAGAAGAATATTTTGCCATCAGCTCCTTGGTCATGGAAATATTTGCTTTGCAGAGCTGTTGTAAATCCTTACCCCAGAGCATGTCATGACCGATTTCAAGAACCATGTCTGATTTTCGCAATCCCAGATCCTCCTTCAAGGTGTACTTCTTCAAAGTCTTACCCTTTCCAGTGATCAGAGCCAAAGTTGAATCGGAAGTCACCACATAGATGGTGGGCACGACGTCTACCGCCGGCCTTGATGTCCCAGGGACGTACTCAGTAGGCAAGCTCAGATCCCACAGTGAGTCATGTTCCAACTCGGACAGATGGCGGATCTCCTTTGCCCACGGCACGTTCGTCAGGGCGTCCGTAGACATTGACTGCGCAGTGAAACACTGCATAAATCCTGCAGCCAACTCAAGGTCTTCTGTTCTGTTGCCCTGTGCCAGGATGGTTGACGAAGCGAGGATCGTAGAAAAGATGTCCTCCCACCCTGCGTGCCTATCCCCCTGAACATCAAGGCACTTCCGAAAAGCAAGCCACTCCGACATGTTGCTCTGCTGGGGCACGGTCTTTAAACCGGCCGACTTGAGAGCCCGCACGTTCATCTTTTCAGCGATCGACAAGTTTGAATCTTCAGAACGTCGGCTCATGGCGGGCAAAGCTAACCTTTTCCTGTTCTTGGCGGTTTGTGCCCGGTTAGCTCTGGAACGAAAACAATCATGGATGAAGTCAGTCAACTTGAATGTGTAGTTCTCTGCAAGCTTCAGTGCAGTACCCCGGCTTTGACCATGAGTGTGGGAACCATCACAAACGTATTCCGATAGACTTGACAACTCTTCCATGTTTGTTGCAATCATCCAACCCTTTTTCATGGGATTCCCGTCCAAGTCAATAACCCCAAACTGGCAACCGTGGAATGGATACAATTTCAACTCTTGTCTCTTCAAAAACGATTGAACCATTGGCCATTTCCAATACTTGCAGTTCTTTGAGAGTTCGAATGCAATTGAAAAATGTGGCCCATCGATTTCACTGATAACCTTTTGAAGTGATTTGAAAAGTTTTGTAAATTCCTTTTGTTGCTGTTCGATTCGTTCAGCCCCTTTGTCAGTCAAACTGTTGATGTAACCCCATGGACTGCCGCCCACACATGGCAAGGAAGCATAAAGCAAAGTCTCACCCTCTGGATTACTCTCCCTGAAAGACTGGACTTCTTGGGCTAGCCATTTACGGCAGCCTTGGGTGGTGCCATCCTCGTTTTCGGTTACTCGGATAAGTCTACACCCTTTACTGGCTTGCCGTGGAGTGCATAGCTTCGAATCGGATGAACAGCAAAACTCAATCGACATCCTTTGGAAAGAATTTGAACCATCACGTCCCCCCTGATCATCGACATTAGCTGGACACGCAGGCTTGGAGTCTACTTGGCGCACCTTGGGCTTGTCGGCGTCGATCCAAGTCTTTCCAATGGCCATCAACCTCAAAGCATGTTCCCATTTAGTTGGGGAAGTAAAAGGTTTTGTAAGGATGTCAGCTGTCTGCCAATTGGTGCCAACATTTATCAAATCGAATTGATCTTCTTCGAACAACTGTTTCATCCATTTAAAGCAGATGTTCTGAGTTTTGTTGGCGTAGCGCATAGTGGAGGAATTACCGGTACCCATCACAGTGATAGAAGCTTGATTATCTTCCATGAACTTCACTTGATAGAACTCCGGAAAGTGGGCCTTCAAACCATTGATATTTGCCGCAGAAAGGCCCCCCTCAACATTGCCATACCTGATTTCATCGATCTCTTTGTCGATACGAGTAAAAACAGGATCATTCTGTTCAAGGGTGTTTGGCTTGGGGTTTGACCCAGCCTTCTGCGACAATTTCTTGAAAATGCCCAATTGCTCCAACAATGCCAACATCGGAATACCTTCTGCTCTGAGTGCGTGATTTGCTGACACGACTTCGGCTTCAGTGGACGAGTTTGCTACAACTGTCTGCTTCTTGCTAAATGCGTTTAGTGGGAAATAGGTATTTGGCCCCACAAGGAACATTGCACAACCTGAAGTTGATTTTGAATCATGTTCCCCCGCATGATCAGCGTCTGCAAATAGCCACAGTTGACAATCCTCAAACGAGTCTCCCACAAAACCCTCCATAAAAACATCTTTGGTTGACTTGATGTATGATACCAATCTGTGCAATGCAATGTCGCACTCAATGGACCATTTCGTCACCCTAGATGCCAAGCTTTGAGTAGCTCTTAAGAGATCTGGGCGTGCCATACGGGCCGCAAAGAGGATCTTCATCAGGACCTTCGATGCAATCGGTTGCAACCTCCCTGGCTTCTCCTTCTCGTCGAGAGTTGGCCGGGCTATTCCCGCTTCTGTGAACGGCGTTGCAACTACTGGCAAGTCATCTTTCTGAACCTTTGCCAGTTCACAGTATGCATCTACACATGATTCCATGAAAGAAGACATGTCATACCTTACCAGGTTTACAGGTTTGTTCATGCAACCGGACTTGTTAGTAACGACATTCTCAATGCTTTTGAACCGTTGAGATTTCTTCTCATTCTTGGCTTCCCTTTTGTCTCTGTGCGGACCGGGTCTGTTCTTTGATGGGAGGGCAAACTGATTAGTGTTGCCATACTCGTCACCATACCTGAAGATTGTCCTTCCTGTCCAGAAGTCCTTTGTCTGAATCTTTTGATCCACTGTCATGTCATCTTCAACAATAGCTGAACTTTCATCTGACATGTGCATGTTGAGAACTGGGAGACCTTTAAATTCAACATTTTTGTCGAACATTGTAACCCGTTCTGAATGTAAAGACTTGACAAACTCCCCCCCCTCATCGCCAGGCTCGAACAACTTCTTCCGTGGCTGGAGATGATACCTTGTCCAAGTTTTGTTGAAGGGGTCATGTTGCCAAAAATCATTTGTTCGATGTTGTGTACGTGCCGCAGCAGCCGCCTGAGAGTCAAAAACATGTGCAAAAGGGTGAGCTTTTCGTGGTAGTGTTACATTGTTGAACTCCACATGTTGACAACCGAAATATCGATCATAGGGTTCGGGGTCACCAATGTTGACTGCTCGTTTGATACTTGCCCATGCTTTGTCCATGTTCTCAGTAGGACCTGCGAGTTTGAAATCATCCACGTAAACAACCAACATGCAATTGTACTCAGCATGATAGAAGATACTTTGCCATATATCGGGGAGAATTTGTTTCCAACCTTCTTTTCCAATTCTGCTGTTGAGGTGGTTTTCCCAAATACCGCCACTGTCTGGATGCCCGTACAAAGCTAAAACCAAAGGAACCATGGGTTGCCAGAATTGCTTTTCCCAGTGTTCTGGCCATCTGTTCCGTGGCAATGATAGCCATGTGGGCACCCCAGTGAAGAGGGCCTGGATGTAAGCTTGAATGGCGTCTGCCTGAGCTTTTGAAAATCCGGGCTGAGAACCAAACGCATCAAGAAGCTTTGCAGCTTCCATCGAAGCAGGACTGCTACCTAACTCGGCAAACAACGCATGGTCAGAATCCTGGTCGCGGACATTGTTACCCTGGAAGACTGTACGGCCCTTGAATTTCCTACGAGGATCATCAGCTGGAAGTTCCGACCCCTTTTCGTAGCAGGCTTCAAAAATACGACCAAGATGTACAGTTTCCCCTTTCTTGCGGGCTTCCTCAACAATGCTTTTACATTCCCTGACTCTGGACTCGTCCCATACTCCTTTTGTCCTGAGGTTCTCCCACTCCTTATCTAAGGCAGCCTTTGCTTTGGGGTTTTTCCTAACCTCATCTTTGGGAACCAAACGTGCAACAGCAGAAAATAATTCAAGAGCCACTTTGAATTCCAACTCTGCGATCTTGTTCTTGATCATCTCTCTCAATTCCGGGCGATGCAGTTCAGGTTTTGCTGGAACCGCTTTCGGCATTGCAGGGACACAGAATTTCGGTCTATCCTGTGGAATGACCTCCCATGTTGACACACTAGGCTCACCTGAGGGGCTAGGGTTTACCCGAAGCTTTCTTGCAGTAGCGACTCCACCTTTCTTCTTCTTCGGACCCTTTGATGCTGAACTTGATGCAGCACCACCGCTGCCTACAGCCATCTTTTCAGCCTCCTCCTCAACAAGCTTTTGCCTATCCTTCGGACTAAGCATTTTCCAAAAATCCGATGGGATCGACTCAGGGCGTTTTGACCCTTTGTACGTTTTCACAAGGCGTGTGCCGTCCCAATGATAACCATCCGGGATTGGAGTACCAGTTGGAGTGTACTTGATATCAGGAAAAACTGGTTCTTCAGCCGGCCTTTCATCACTGGCAAGTGCGTCAAGCACTGCCTCCGTTGACTTGTCAATTGCTGCTTCACTTTCTTCTACATGTTCCTCTGTTTGCAATTCGGATTGAAACGGAATCGGACGAGGATCAGCAATGACATTGTCGACTAGGCGATCCGGCTTGGGCTCTTTGGCCTCTTTTAATGCACGGAGTGGGAAGACAAAACCTCCCGCGATGAGCTCAACACGTCGTGCTCGCTGCACTGTGATGCTGCCCATTTCTGCATGGTAATCCAATGCTTCTAACTTGGCAACAAGATACTCACCCTTCCATGCAAAACCAGGTTGAATGTGGTATCCCAAAAAGATTCCATCATTTGCTGTTGGTGATGTCTTTCCAGATGTGTTGTCAACCCTTTTTGGATTGTTCCAAAACAGTATCTTTGCACCGAAAGGAATCAACTGACCTGGAAAATCTTCTTCGAATCTGAGTTTCCATGGGGCATCATCACCGTTGAGCTGTGGCGTGGCATTCACTGCCATGGAGAAATGCTGCATAGCCATTGGCCAATACTGCAATGGAAGACCTGACTGCACAAGGTTTGTGCGTGTGCCTTCAAGCATGTGCCTGATCTCCCTCTCCACAAACGACTTTGAACTGTCCACATACTCTGTTGATGTTTGATGTCTGTACCCCAATTCTGAAATTGTAGCAATAAGCTCTCGTGAATTGTCAGTGTAAACTGCCCCAACTTCATCCTTGTGGGATAAGAAGTGGTTGAAAGCATTAACACATGATTCGCTCGATTTTGTCTGGCTTGGATAGACGTGTCTGAACTGGGTGTGGATGTCCTTCATCACCAATGCCACTGTTTCGCCTTTGACGCCTTCTTCCACATTGGATTTAATTACAGTATGGTCAGCGACAATGTGATCCCCAAAACTTTTGGTTTCCAACCTTTTCTGTCCCCCTTTCTTCTTTGCGGGTGGCGCCATCATGCGCGCCTTCTGACAGATCTTGCAAAATGGATTCTTGGGGTAATGGCAAAACTGGTGAGACTTACTGCATGCCTCTTGCTCAAGGTCAGATGCCTTTCGAGACCTGACGTATTCGGTTTCGCTATCATGAGCTACTCCCTCGTCCACGCCTTCTTCATCGGCACCTTCTGCTTTTGCAGCAACCATTGCAAAAAGACGTAACAGATCACAATCTTTCTTGAACTGTCCACTGTTCAAAACACGACAAGAGCTATCGATGACCGGCACACGGCCGTCTACATTAAGCTCAATGACTCCCATGTCCGGACGAATGAAGTAAGGCCTTCCATCAGCTGGCCACACGAAACTGTAACCCTGTTCCATACACCTGACCCCAACCGAAAGAACAGCAGGAGTTTCCTCAAGAATGTATGGTGAAAACGGCTGTAGGGCATCGACTTTTACGTCGGCCACCTCATCCGCTCGTGTCGAACCGTTTGCTGTAGCAAGGCTGATCGGAGTATCGCTGATACGGCGGTTTGTCGCCTTTGCGGTCTTCAGCATACCTTCACTGATCAAATCCTGTTCACTGCCCGTGTCAACCAACCAAACACATCCATCTTTTGATGCAGGTGTAGCAACAGTGGGCAAATGAGTGTTACTGACTTTGTTCTTGGGACCGATCATTGCTCTACAGTGGTTGCATGATACTCCCCCTTCTGGGTCATTGCATCGGAATCGGCACTTGGGCTGCGTCTCACTGCCGAAGAGCTTCACAAGTTCCTGCAACTGCCGGGCCGAAACCTGGGCACGGTGAGCCACGAGTTTGTCGGGTTTTGGCACTGACTCTGAATCAGGGAACGTTTTCTCATAGATTCGGGGTTTGTGCACTACCTTCCTCTGTTCACCTGTTGCTGGGACTTTGATGTATTCCACTTTTGATGAAAACACAACGGCTCTATGGCATTGTTCTTTCATGGCCTTTGTAGCTTTTGGCAACCCTTTTCCCTTTGCTATGCATGCATACCTTTGAGTAATGCATGGCGCAGCTTTTGCACTGGCCTTCTTCTTTGGTGCAGGGCTATTGGTGCGTTTTGGATCCTTTGTGGGTGCAGCTGCAACTTCATGTTTGTAAAAACATTTGTCACCACGACGACATTTGCCCTGTTGGAAGTAAGTGCATGGGATCTTGGCCATCTCTTCCTTCGACTTTCTGTTGGGGGAACCACTTCTGCTACCACCTTTGCCCTTACCCTTTCTTTTGGGGGTACCAGATCTTGAGGAATCTTTGACATGCTTGTAGGGACAGTCTTTACCCTTTTCACATTTGCCATCCCTGAATTTGTAGCATATCTTGTCCCCTTTTCCACTCTGGCTACGGCCACGGGTTCGACCTCGGTCGCCCTTTCCTTTGCCGCGATCTTTGCCCCCCTGAGCGGGTGCAGCGGGCTGAGGCTTTTCGGTCTGCTTGTTCTTTTCAACGATTCTGTTTCTGTTTGAACGGAGTCTTTCTCTATCCAAAAGATCACGAATGTTTCTCAACAAGAATGCATAAGACTTTTGTTCTGACTTTTCAGGAGCTCTGTCGAATGCTTCAATGTCATACTTCATCAATTGACATTTTCGGATTTGTCTGAGTAAGATGTCTCTGAGAACCAAATCATCTGGTGGGGTTTCCATGCCGGCAATTGTGGCGTCCCATCGGTTCAAAAACCTTCTAAGGTCCTCCACAGATTCTCCAGTGCGAACGACTCCAAGTAGGTCCTCGACGCGGTAGAGACTGCCAGCTTCCTCAGACGTCCTGAAGTAATCTTCAAACATCAAAAGGACTCTCCTACCTCTGACTTGGATCCCATTCTTTGACTTCTCATCTTTGAAGTTATGGATCTTTGTCGCTAAATCACCTTTGGCTGAGCGAGTTAACGCTGCCGACAATTTGGTGTCAAGTGTGATAAACTTCCCAGGATCCTGCAGCTTTTCCTCCAACTTTTCCCTAGGGGTTTTGTTGTCAAAGACTTCATTGAGCCAAAGCCAAGCCTCATCGGGTTTGTCGGAGCATGATTTCACTTCATCCCTGACATGATTACGCCAGTGACGATAAGCTTCTGGGGCAGGCATGTCATTCAGTTTGATAGTCTCTGCCTCTTTTGTTCGGGGCTTTTCACCATCTGAATCCTTTGAAGTCAGTCTAGTGATGAGATCTAGCAATTGTTGACCTGAAAGACCTAAGCCTGCTTCAGCTGCTTTCTTGCCAGGGTCGCTTGCTATGACTGTAGGACTGGGCACACTATGATCTTGGTTTGCATCATCATCATTTTGTCTTTGAACTGGCAACGGTGGAAGTTTTGGAGGGGCTGCTGATCCGGCAGGGGTTGTTGAGAACAGGTTGCTCAACCTTTCCTTAGCGTCCATGGCTAAGCTACTCATACCAGTGTTTGGCATGGGTTCTGCTCCAGCCTTGGTACCGACCGCTGATTTTGGGGTCATGTACAAATCGACATTATTACCGCCTTGTGCATCATCAACTTCGACGGCTCTGTCGACACTGATTTCCGGGGCGCTGTACTTGTTGAGCTTCTCCATCAAATCCTCGACTTGTCCCTGCAATTGGAAATTGAGTTCAGCAGCTTGGTTTTCCTGCCTACTGCATTCCTCTCTAATCTCCTGAATTACCGCTTGTTCCTCCTTCTTGAAACCTTCCATGCCATTCTTTGCATACTCCACTGTTTCGTCCACGATTCGTTTACAGTCTGCCTCGAGGCTACCTCTGAGTTCAGAAAACCTTTGTTCGTACTGGGCTGTAATATGGGCTACCTTTTGGTTGGCTCTTTGTTCAGCTTCCAGTGCGACTGCATTTGCAGCATTCTTTAGCTTTGCGTTTGCATCGCTAAGTTCCTGTCTCAGTTTTGTTACCTCATGCTCAGCTGCCGTTTGGGACACTGAATACTCTGACACTAGGTGTTCATGTCTGCGATCCGCTTCTGCACGTTGATGGGCAATTTCGCTAAGGCAAACTCCCTCAAACTCTTGGTACAGTTGCTGGACCTTTTGCTCCATGAGATGTGTGTGCCTCTCCTCCGCCTCTTGCCTGAAAGCATCAATGTTACCTTCGTTGATGTAGGTAAGATTGTTTTGCACGAACTGGAAATATGCTTGCACGGGCTGTGAGAAGAAACTTTCATCCACTGACATGGGCGTGGGGTTTGTCCCAGCCGGCAAGCTTTGTTGTGAACCAGTTGTTGCAACCGTTGCTCCAGTCGAGGGGACAAGGGCGCCTCCACCTGAGGTGTCACCAGTTGTCCTTTCCATGGCTTTACGAGACTACGGCTGATAACCTGTATTTACAGGTTTCAGCAGGGGTAATTCCTATTACACCCAAATGGACTGATAAACCTATAAACCGGGAAACACCGTTAAGCTAGCAGCTAAACCCTTTTTGGACTGAGCCGCAATGCTAGTCAGCATATTACTATAGTACAGCTATGTTTTACATGGGATGCAAATACACCATCATCATCCATCATCTACCCATGTGTACTGCTGTATATGTCAACTTCGCTTGGTTACATCCACTCCCCACGCCGGGATGGTGATCCGAGCCCACGTCCTCTAGTGACAACCTCAGCTGGGCGCAAAGTTGGTGCCTTGGGATCAAGCTCCGAGCTATCTTAAAGGTTTCCAGTTTTCAGACGTTTTCAGGGCAATATATCACTGGGTCGTATCTCTCGCAGCTGAGGTTTTTTTTTGGATTGTCCCAACATCGACCTCAGAGGACTGACAACAACTCAGGGCCGCGTCTCATCGGGGGCTGCTGGCGGGTGACAAACTGTCCCCATCAGAGTCCGCATCTTTCAGAATTTTTTGCACGTCCTGGCACTCTGTGTATGCCTGGTTCTGAGTAGACTAGTTGGGGGGTGATGCACGTGATGGAAATGTATGGAAATGTGCTTTCCCAAGCATGAAAAATGTTACACCAGTCAACGGCATCCTGGTTTGTCAACGGAAACCTCTGTGGATGTAGGACTACCCTCCGGTAGTCAAACATGGCAAGCTGGAAAATCCCCGACCTCAATGGAAGTTTAAATAGTAAAATCATGGAACTAAATGGTGGATCTCCAATTGCCACGTTTGGTTGGGCCACAGGGTACATTGGATTTCCAAGTTTTCCAAGGATTAATCCCCATGAAGACACCGTCATGACCGCCACGGGCCTCAACTTTGGAACGTGCGCTGGCACGCGCCAGGGGTGAGACCCCAGAGAGCCTGATGAAAGCGACGGGGCACCAGGCGGACCCCTGTGCGCAAAAAATGATTACCCTCCAGCTATATGAACCTTACGGAAAATCCCATGTATAGCTGTAAGGCATATTAGTTGTAGCACAATGCATGGGCATAAATGTATGGTAGGTTATGTGCACCCATTTGCAGAAGAAAATCCGGGGTATAACATGGGATGTTCGCTTGGCAATAGATTGGCGGTGTAGTGGCTCTCCAAAGATGGCAATGATGGTAACCCCATGTAACCCCATGTAACCCCCATCACCCATCCAACTCCGGCAGGATGGTAAGTATGTGGGAAGCTTAAAGATGCCATAGACATCCATAGAGAGCGACGTTAAGATGTCCTGACGCAACTAGTGCCATTGTTGCGAAGGGTTTCTTCAATCTCTATGCAAGATCTTGCTGGAAGGCCTCCTGTAGGTCTCTTCAAGATATCTAAACAATCTTGGAGGAACCCGGGATAACTGTGGAAATAAAAACCGATGGATGTCCTGGAATTTGACGCTCCCAAATCTACAAACAAAATCTCTGGGCAACACCAATCCCTGCCCTACACACAAAAATCTCGTGGATCTCTGCAAAGTGCGGTTGCCCAATTTGTTTCAGTAACGATTGACTTCGGGGACCCTCAGATGAAGGATTTGCCACGGCAATTTGCCTCGCTCTCTTCGCCATGTCGCAAGTGGTCGGAGTTTCCGGAACTCGTCGTTTTTGGAAAACCGAACATTGTGCAGCTGGATGGATATGGGTTTGTCTGAAAATAGTGTATCTCATATTCCAATGGATTATCACCATGTTCCCCATTAAAATTGCTATTTGTGGGTATCCCCTATTTTCAGACAAACCCATATGGATGATTACTGAAGCCCAATCGAAGATTGAACTCTGGTTTTGCGGTGTCTCGTGCACTTTTGGATCTTGAGCCTGTCACGGAGGATCTGGCGACACCAGGGCACCCTGGGCGACCATTGATCCAAGGAAGCGGAAAAAGTAGGAATTCTATATAGCTGTGCTAATGTGTGGGTTGGCCCAAAAATGGGGTGCCACAAAATCTAGTGGTTCAAACATGTGCAAAACAAAGTCTTTATCAAAATTGCCGTTTTGGGCTGTAT
Source organism: Cladocopium goreaui (assembly GCA_947184155.2). Taxonomy (NCBI): domain Eukaryota; class Dinophyceae; order Suessiales; family Symbiodiniaceae; genus Cladocopium; species Cladocopium goreaui. The sequence continues at coordinate 675,622 of CAMXCT020004223.1, read as the reverse complement.
CTCATTTCGTGAACAAAGCCATCTTAAGTCATGAATCAGTTTCAATTCGTGGGATGCACATCCAAGTAAATGTCTAAATGTCCCAGAAAGCCAGGCATGGTCCTGGCGCACATCGCTCGTGACCTTACCATCTATAGATTGAATTCGTGATACTGTCTATGGCAAAAAATGAATGTCAACCCCAACTCCCCATTCATTGCCCTCAAGATCAGGGACGTCACCATCCAGCTATCCAAAAATGTATAGACAGGACACACGTGATACCATTTAGCCAATGATATTTCAAACAAACTCAGTACTGAGTAAAAGAGTATCCAACTGAAACTTCTCGAATTTTACCAAGGTATCCCCTAGTCAAGTGATAGTTGCTGCTGAATTGGTAACCCCTCCACAACCACGGATTAGTAGTCTCTGTTTTTTTGATTTACCTGAGGGGGGGTACCCCAGTTATATAGTCATAAAATGTCATAAATTTCCATGAAAAATTGCACCCCTTCTAATTAGTAGAGGGCTTCAATCAAATCATGGGACATTGAGCCCAGAGGTTTCGGAAAAGGAATTACTGGTGCTAAACGTAAGGAATGGATGGGACTGGGGGTTGCTGGGATTATTATTGCTCGTGATTATGGATCATCCCCTCTTTCCCTGCTAAGCACCAGTAGATTACTTCAGGGCACCACAGGCACCACAGGATCTCGCGTTTTGCAAGGCGCTCCAGTCACCGAATCGATCAACGAGCGATGCTCAGCACAAAGGGCAAGGGACCCACGGAACCCACAATTTATGCAAATAGCGTGGAAAAATGTGGAAAAGAATAGATTCAATGATGTGATAGTACTAATGATAGTACTAATGTGGAAACCAATGATGTACTATTCAAAGATGATCATGATGTGATAGTACTAATGATGGTGTTAACGAGGATGACAATGAGAACTATAACAGATAACAACATGCAATAATGAACATATGAAAACATATGTGCAAATCACGACATGCCATGTATTCCACAGGCTTTGGCCAGTGATGTTGGCGAATCCGAACCACCAACAACCGCAGTTGCCGATGAAGATCATACTCAGGTTGCTGATGCTTCCCCCCTAACATTGAATACACTGCTTAGTAATGAGTAACCATCTATTGTAATATTTTATATATTCGGAATGCCCATGATACAACAGGCAAAGTGCTGAGATCTACGCAATGAAATAGACATAAATAGACTGATGTTGCACCCTTCTGGAGTCACAATCTACAATTGCCAGACTGGTAAGCCTACTCCGAAAACCCGTCGATGGTTGAAGTCCCCGTCGGTCCCTCTGTCCACAGGGTCAGCTGCTCTGTTTCAGAGTGGCGACCTGGCGAAACAAGGGGTAACTGATATCACCATGGGGGTTGTGGGGCCCCATTGAAGTTATGATGAATTGGGATATGGGGCCCTTAGATCCCAACTTAGCTATGGTTCACTGCGACTGCACCCCTAAGCTGGAAATCATCACTGTCAGGCTTGCTCCCAACACCCCAGATGCATTTGATTTGATCTATGGCAACCTCAGATTCGGGATATCTACCAACCCCTTATTAACAACAACTGGTGATGCCATCGGCCTCGCGGCGTTCGCGGCGTCAGGCCAACAACCTGCATGGCACGTGCCATGAGTGTTGGGGAGTCACCGTTTTTTTCCCCAAAAAAAGACAGGTGATGATATTGGGGGTAGTTTATATGTTGGATCTACCTGACTCACCATTTTGTGTAAAACTGAATGCTGGTAGATTATACTATATATAGATATTCATTATTGTATAATGTTTACGTGATATTATATAGTTGGAGATAGTGGGATATTCTACGTTTTTGATATGATCAATACCCTCTGGTAATTTGTCACATAGCTATTGAAAATACCCATAGAAATAGTGAGTTTTCCCATCAATAGCATGGTGGATCTTTCCATAGTTTTTTGTATGTTTTACCAGAGGGTATTCAATATCAATAAAATGGAGGGACATTAGTACCATATAAAGCCATATGGGTATGGATCCATACCTATTAATACCATTTTTAGTGGGTTATTCACATCCATAAATCCCAGCTATTTTGATGTGAACTACAGGGGTACAAGGTTTTGACACACTGCCATATAAAGCCATATGGGTTTGTCTGAAAATGGTGCATCTCATATTCCAATGGATTATCACCATGTTCCCCATTCAAATTGCTATGAATGTGGCTATCCCCTATTTTCAGACAAACCCATATAAACCCATATAAAGCCATATAAAGTGCCATTGTGGCTGGTCAAATTTTCGGGTCAAAACTCAGCCTGTCCAACCCCAAACCCGCCTGTCCGTCCGTCCGCCGAAGCTCCGCGCGGCATCGCCCAGAGAGATGCCGGAGCCTGGGAAGCCCCAACGGGGTCCCAACGGGGAACGGGGGGAAAGTCAAAAAAGCCCCAGAAATACCATGGAAAATGATGGCTTTATATGGCTTTATATGGCTTTATATGGTACTAATGTCCCTCCATTTTATTGATATTGGATACCCTCTGGTAAAACTAACATAGCTATGGGAAATCACCATTTTGAATGGGAAAACTCACTATTTCTATGACCATGTTCAATAGCGAACTTTGTATGTTTACCAGAGGGGACCATGGAAAATGATGAGAATGTCTATCAAAACCCTTTAAAGACGGTGAAATTGATGATGTTCAAATGATCCCCAATTTTTCTCATGGGTGGGATGGAAAGATCCAAGATTGCCTAAAGAGTTGAAATGGCAAGTCAGTGGGGAAACAACTGTCCATTGGGTTTGCCGGTGAGTTTACCCATCAAAACGTCATATTTAGCTGGGTACTCAGGTACTCTTCTAGCCCCACCAAAAATGTGATCAATTGGAAAAATCCACCAGGAATGGGGGTGGTGACCAACGGAAATTGATAATAAATCTGTCATTATATATACCGAGAAACACCATTTTCATGGGATATCCTGGGTTTACCCGGGTCAAAGGCTGGAAATTACAGTAGTGGCCATACCTCGACATGGCCCATCCATCCCAAACCCGGGATCACTTCTTAGGGATAGCGTATGCCAAGATGTGATGGGTTTAGGGTTCCCACTTTCACTAGCGATGCTATTTCTGGTCCTCTACTTTTGACCCATCGGATTTTGTTGGTTGCATTGGTTTGATTGTACTCATCTATTCATCTATTCCGCCCAAAAATACCTGTTCACCCTTCCCCCCCCACATGGGAAACACATGAAGCAGGTTCAACCCTCGTCCCTCTCTCACTCTGCGGGATCAGCTAGCCGCTTTTATACCCACTGGGCCACTTGGCATATCCCTTTCTGGGTAGTGCTTTCTCCCCAACCGAATTGGAGTGAACACACTCAAGAAGAGAACAAGAAGAGAACAAGGTCTTCTAGATTTCTAGATCGCCAATCGAACACCGACCATCAATCTGGGGTTAAAAAAGTACTGCCCAAAACAAAATGCGTCAAGACATTCAAACCCCCGAAATCCAAAAACGTCGCTCCGTTGAAATTCCAAGTAGTTTTTTTCATCCCCAGGCCTGCCATAATTTCTGGTACTGACACGGTTGAGGCCTGGCACCAGGGTATGGCTGAAAATGAGCTACACCTCCAGTGCAACTGGTTACGGAAAAACTTGGTTTTTAACATGTTTAAACCATTTTGGATTGGGGAAGGTCCCCCAAAAATTGGTGCGGGTGCGAAACCATATGATGTCGAGCTGCAAGGAGGTGCCAAGGATACTATAGCTGGTTGATGACCAATATTTCACCAGGCTTGATAGCGGATATTGTATGTATACCCTCTGGTAATTTGACATAGCTATGGAAAATCACCATTTTTAATGGGAAAATCCACGAAATAAATGGCCATTTTCAATAGCTATGTTACTATGTTAAATTACCGGAGGGTATATGTCTATATATCTTATATATAAATTATATATATATACACATTATACTACGTTGCTAATGGGGTTTAATTTATATCACAACTGATTACCGTGGAGGCACCATTTTCTGGAGCTTGAAGGAGCAATCCCATGAGCCCACCCTCCAAAGACATGCCGGTGTGGGCAAAGGAGGAAATCTCCCGGATTAATTCCTGACGCCAAGAACTGATAGGACCCACAGGGTTAGGGGAAGTGTTGGAAGAACGAAAATCTGCAGGAAAGCCTTGTTTCACACTCAAAATGCCAGGAAATTTCGGTAAATTTTCCTTTGAACCTATTCTGGGATGCAAGTTTGGTGATTTGGAGATGCCCAAAACTCTGGATTTTGGAAGGTCAGCGCTCTTGAAGTTCCATAAGCCTTGTGCCACTTGGTGAAATGGACCAAACACTAAAGATTTGAGCTGGTCAGGATCATCTTCCCTGGTCTTGGGTTGGGCAAAGACAGAGTCAGTCACCCGAGTCAGTCGCCCCAAACGTCCGAGTCAGGAACCCCATAGGACAAAATCAGTCACCGGTGAACACTAGCACACTGGATGCAGGGAAATCAAGAAGAGACAGAGAGTCAGCAACCGAGAGTCAGTCACCCCTCGGAAGCCGGGAGGAGGATCAAGGAACCCGGAGGAAAACAGAAAGTCAACAACAAAGAGTCGGTCACCCTGGAAGGAGAATCCAGGAACCCCAACAACAAAGACTCAGTCACCCCTGAAAGCTATCTATCCATCCATCCATCTATCCATCCATCTATCTATCTATCTATTAAGGAACCCATGGGAACATGGAAAAACGGAACGCCAACAACAAAGAGTCCCTCAAGAAACCTTAACGCAACCCTTTAAAAAAACAAAGCAACACTAAGTAAAGCCTAAACCAATCCTCACGCAAACCCTGACAAAACCCTACACCTACCCTAGACCAACCCCAAAGAAACCCTAAACCAACCCGAAATATACCCTAAACCAACCCCCAAATATAACCTAAACGAAACTTAAACAAACCCTAAACTAATCCTAAATAAACCCTAAACCAACCCTAAGCCAACCCTAAGTAAACCCCAAACCAGCGCTAAAACAGACCCTAAACCAACCACAAAACAAACCCTGATGAAACAATAATTCAACCCTGAACCAAACCAAAACAAAGCCTAAACCAAGCATCCATAAACCCCAAACCAAGACTACATCAACCCCAAAACAAACCCGACAGAAACCCTAAACCAACCCTCAAGCAAACCCTGACGAAACCCAAATTTCACCTTAAACCAAATCTAAATAAACCCCAAACCAAGCCTAAAAACCCAAAACCAACACTAAGTAAACCCTAAAGAGACCCTAAAACAAACCTTGACAAAACCCGACATTGACCATTAACCCGAAACTAACCCCAAATAAAACCTAAACCAAGCCTGACTATACTACTCTAAACCAAGCCTAAATAAACCCTAAACCAACCCTAAATAAACCCTAAACCAACCTTAAAACAAATCCTGACGAAACCCATGATTACCCTAAGCCAACCCTTTAAAAACCCTAAAACAAGCCTAAATAAACCCCAAACCAACACAAAGTCAACCCTAAATAGACCCTGAAACAAACTATGAGGAAACCCTGCAGAACCTTAAACCAACCCTAAAACTAACCCTTAATAGACCCCAATACATCTTGAAACAACCCTGAACCAACCCTAAAGAAACCATGTCACTTTGATGGCCCACGAGGCACGCCGCAAGGCAGTCACCCCTCGCCCCCAGTGGGGCTGTGGAGGGTGACTGACTCCGACGTGGGGGGTGGTTGACTCACTGTGGTCTGACTCTGCTAGTGGGTATCCGATTCCGTCTGGTCGCGTCTTGGGTTAATCTCATTGAAATTCCTGGGGGCAACGATTTCGATTCTGGATTATTGGTAAAAGTATAAAGAAGATCGAGTCACTTTCTCCCTTTTTCCCTGCTCCCGCACCTCTTTCATGCCGACCAGTTTGTGATAGTCCTGCATGTCAAAACAGAAGGCCGGACGTGGAAGGAAAAAGTATATAAATCCCTTGCAAACCCCTGAGCTCAGCATTCCGAAGTTCTCCTAATTATTCCAAAACATGGTCTGGAAATCCCCCAAACTAAAAGAACCCCTGAATGACCAGGAGATATGACTCATAGCTGCCACTGAGTAGGGATCAATAGGGACCTATTCAGTCCTCCGTCGTCAGAGTCTGTCGGAAGGAATCCTGGTTGCTGCGTTCTACGACTCCCAGGGTGCCACGGGCACAGTAGGCAAAAAGATGTGGGAATTTCTGCTGCGTTTCAGGCCACAGCTAAACGGCTAAACCATCAAGGGCTGATTCGGCCGAGCTGTGCTTAGGATAGAGACCCTTTGACACATGGCAAGTGGCCTCTGTATCCTTTTGGATGCTCATTACACACCAATCTCTCCTTAAAGGCCGGATCATGCTCGCAATAGATCTGGAAGAGTTTCCTAAGGCGCTGCGACCCTGTTCAAGGCAGGATCTGATCTTTCCGCCTCTATGGAATCGAAGAATTACAATCTGTCAGAATCAAATGATCTCTTACTTGTCCAACAATTTTCAAGTTGATTGCAAATTCAATATAGTAACCATTATTCACATTGATTACTGTACTACAAACTGGTTTGGTATTCATAACCAGTACTATTATATACTGTAATTCCAAACGGTTGTATTCTACTTATTGGTTAGCATTTAGAATTACAATTTCCAACGTGATTGTCAATTCTACTATGATTTTGTAGGAAATACTTATATATTGGTATTCCATTGGTTAGCATTGGTAGTTGTAAATAGTTTGTTAACCAATACTAACTTGATTTGTAACCATACTAAGCTCATTGGTAATTGTTACCATTAAAACTATAACCATTATGTAAACTAATGATGTTGGTACCCGTTATATGTTACCATACTAACAACATTGGTTAGTTAATAGTAAATTGCTACTGCAACTATAAAAATTCACTATGCAACTGGTAGAATTCTATAATATTCTTGAAGCTCACAGAATCTCCGTTTTTGCCACGGTTTTAACACTTCTCTCATCCAAATCCACAAGGATTCCCTCCATTGTTCCATCATTTTTACCATTGGTTCCATAATGTCGCATTTTTCCCACGATGTACCCTATGTTCAATCAATTCCATCATTACAGAAGGATCTAAATCTGCCACCCCCTCCGAACAATACGTATAAAGGTCTTATAATGATTATGTTGTATTCTATCTTATGGAAAGTACAAGTGGTGCAAAAAGGCCGCTTTTTGCGAGAAAACCCAGGATCCTGGAGAACCAGAAATTTACGCTAAGAACCCTTCCATGACTTCGTGGGGGTCTCCTAAAAACTCGGGTCGTTTTATCCAAAAAAACATAGGCTCCGGGCAAACGTCCGGATCTGTGCGCAATCGTAAATATTGGTAGTAACCTTACCCAATGGTAAATGGAACATTTAATCTAACAATATTCAGTGGTACATATTGGCAACAGTAACACTAACCAATGGTAAATTGCTAGTGACCATTTCCAACGATTTGGGTCGCGAGATCTCGAGTCAAAGCAACAGATCTTCGAGCCAATGAACCAGCAGCGGATTCGGCCCATACCTTTCGACAGCGCCAACGCAAAGGCGCGCAGTTCCCGCAGTTCACGCAGGCCATGGGGCCACAAAGATGGGTTGAACTCACTTTAATGGGACGGGATATGTATATATATGTGTGTGTGTATGTATTTACAAATATATGCAAATATATACATATGTGTTTATATATTTATATGTGTGTATGTGTGTATGTGTGTATGTATGTATGTATGTATGTATGTATGTATGTATGTATGTATGTATGTATGTATGTATGTATGTATCTTTGTATCTTTGTATCTTTGTATCTTTGTATCTTTGTATCTTTGTATCTTTGTATCTTTGTATCTTTGTATCTTTGTATCTTTGTATCTTTGTATCTTTGTATCTTTGTATCTTTGTATCTTTGTATCTTTGTATCTTTGTTTCTTTGTTTCTTTGTTTCTTTGTTTCTTTGTTTCTTTGTTTCTTTGTTTCTTTGTTTCTTTGTTTCTTTGTTTGACATGTATGTATGTATGTATGTTATCTCTCTGTGATATCATGGGAACGAATGGGATATGAACTACCATTCAATGGATTGGCTTAAGGAAAATCAGGAAAATCTACGGTTTAAGCCGGCGTTTTTTGGGAGTTTTCCTACCGTTTTTCACAACGGGATGCCGGTCATTTTCCAACACCAAGAAATTGTCATTTTCCAACACCAAAAAACGGACATGTTTCAACACAACTCCGTAAAATCAAGCGCGGAATTCTCACCGCCGCCAAGATTCTGCGCAACGTAGCCGAATAGAGAAGGGATGCTGGCTCTTTTGGGACTCTTACACACATCTCGGCGCACACACGAATTTTTACATTTATATTATATTCTATTTATTTTTTGAATGGATATATGGAATAATGCTTAAAGTTCATGTAAAGTTTTTGTGAAACTGTTTCGAGTTGGTTTACAGTGTCAATTTCGGTTGGTTAAGAGTTTATTCAGGATTGGTTTGAAGTTTATTTAGGAGTGGCTCAGGATCTATCTAGAGTTGGTTTAGGACCTATTTGGGGTTGGTTTAGGCTCTGTTTAGGGTTGGTTTTAGGTTTTGTTTCGGTTTGGTTTAGGTTCTGTGTAGAGTTGGTGTAAAACCTGCTCAGGGTTGGTTTACAGTTTATTTTAGCGTTGGTTTAGGATTTCTTTAGGCCTGGTTTACATCTTATTGGGGTTGGTGAGGGGTTTATTTAGGCTTGGTTTAACATATATTTGGGGTTGGTTTAGGATCTATTTAGGGCTGGTTCAGGGCTTATTTAGGATTAGTTTCAGATTTATTTAGGTAATGCTTAGGGTTTACTTGAGTTGTTTTAGTGTTTTTCTTTGTTTTGGGTTTTGTCTAGGGTTCATTTAGGGCTGATTTAGGGGTTATGTCACGTCTATGTATTATATGATGTTTGTTAAGGTTTATTTACGGTATGAGAAACAAAAGAACAGCAAGGAAAAGCAGGTAAGCAGAAAAAAAAACAGAAAGCAGAGAAGCAAAGAAGCTGGAAAAGCAGAAAAGCAGGGAAAAGCAGAAAAGCGGAGAAGGAGAGAAGCAAAAAAGCGGAAAAGCAGGAAAACGCAGAAAAGCAGAGAAGCAAACCAGCAGGGAAAAGCGGAGAAGCAAAAAAGCAGGGAAAAGCAGAGAAGCAGAGAAACTGGGAACCAGAAATCCAGAAAAAACATTAAAACGGAAGAAAAAACAAAAACTAATCCTCCATTAGTTGCTGGTATTTAGGGTGTGTTTAAAGTTTTTTGTGGTTGGTTGAAGGTTTATTTGCGGTTTATTTAAGGTCGCTTTAGGGTTTATTTCGGGTTGGTGTAAATCTATTGAGGGACAGTTTCTGGTTCATTTGGTGGTGATTTAGGGTTTATTTTGAATTGGTTTAGAGTTTACTTAGGGTTGGTTTAAGGCTTATTTAGGATTGGTATAGTGTTAATTTATGATTGGTTCAAGTCTGATTTAGGGTTGGTTTAGGGTTTATTTAAGGTTAGTTTGGGGTTATTTGGAGTTGGTCTATGTCTGATTTAGCGTTGGTTTAGGGTTGCTTTGGGATTTGTTTAGGGTTGTCAGAATTGGTTTTGGGTTGGTGTAGAGTTTCTTTAGGATTTATTTAAAACTCATTTCCGGCCTATTTAGGGTTTGTTCCGCAAAACTACACAATGTAGAAACTAATGATCTTAACAACCCCAACCAAGAACCTCCGGAAACGAAGCGACACAAACACTGCGGAGACCTACGGGGTCACATTTAAACAAGAGACTCCGAAAGCAAGAAAACGAGAAACCTAGAAACCAAGAGACCCAGAAACCAAGAAACCCAGAAACCAAGAGACGCAGAAACCAAGAAACAGAGAAACCAAGAAACCGAGAAACCAAGAGACCCAGAAAACAAAAAAAAAAACAGAAACCAAGAGACCCAGAAACCGAGAAACCAAGAAACCGAGAAACCAAGAAACCGAGAAACCAAGAAACCCCGGGAACAGAAAGTTAGAACCATAGCTCGTTGCAAAATGAACGGAGCGGCTGCACGCACGAAATGTAGACGCGAAGTAACAGCCCTGGCGCGTTGAGAAATGACCTCTGGCGCGTTGAAAAATGACCTAAATACCGCGTTGTAAAATGACCATTTTCTCGCGTTGAGAAATGACCCCCCTTCCTTGTATACTTTCAACTTTACCTCCCAATCCCGGAGCCCAAAATCCAACAAAAATGACAGGTGAATGGACAGAATAATCAGAATATTTATGAATATTTGGATATATTTCGGCAGTATCGGCAGTTGGAAATCATCTTCATCAAGAACTGCCGCCAGCCACTGTCCAATGGGCCAAGGGACTGCTTCTCTCTGCACAGAAGCAGGACCAAATTGATGAGTTCATGCTCCTTGATTGCTCCCGTCTCCTTAGGACCATGAGCAGACCTGGTGACCTGGGTAATCCTGGGTACGTAACGTCTTTTGGGGACCAAAGGGTGGCCACAAAAATAATTCACTCTTGGAAAGGCATGGAACTGTCATGGTCTTCTGAATGTAAATTCTTTGGTGTTGCGGCAGACCTTCCAATGAGCAAGAAGCTCACAGCGTAGCCATTGGGGTGATCATTCCACTACCAAAACCAACAGTAGGGACAGGTCACTGCAAACTCAGTCGGCAAGGGTTCAGGACGAGAAGGATGATGACTCTGCCCAAAATTCATCATGCAAGAATAACCGGGACCAACCTATGTTGGTGTAGACTCGTAGACCAGTCCAAGAATTGGAAAGGAAAATGCTGAGAAAACCTCCAACATTTCGAGAAAAATTACCTGTGGGATGAGTGGAATTCCACACCCCAAAGTCAGCCCCTCGTTGTGCCATCCCAGCTGCTAAGCCACGATGCAGCACGGCGCCGAGCTGGTCCCGGCAGCCCTTAAATGATCCAGCAGGTTTCCGGGGGTCAGGATGTATCATTGGCTAAACTAAAAGCAGGAAGGTGTGAACCATTTCAATGAGGATTCCTAGCCCTGATGTCGCACCAAAAATGAGTCAGCCCTGTCAAATTTGATCTAATCCGGATCATTCTGAAGTCGGAAGAAACGTGGAACAAACATGGAAGGAAAACCGGACAAATGCACATTTTTGGCCAACATCAAAATTTACAAACCATAGAAAACCATAGAAAACCATCAATTCATCTTCAACTTGACCAATTTGATACGTTGTAGACTCACAAGTCATGGCGCATTTGGGAACCCGGACAGCCTCCATGGCGCTATTGCCCTGCCACATCTGTAGCAACTTCAGCACCTGCACGGAGTCCCCAACGATTCGTTACCCGCAAAAGAAATAATGGCCCGCTGAACGGAAGAAAATAGCACAGGAATTCGTGTCCTAAGGTCTTAGTTTTCCTCTTCCAGCCTTAAAAACAGATTTACCCTCTAGTAACTTAACATAGCTATGGAAAATCACCATTTTTTATGGGAAAATCCACTATAAATGGTCATTTTCAATAGCTATGTTAAATTACCAGAGGGTATAACTGTAAACTCTCCCATCTATTTTAGATGAGTAGAAAGCCGATGAGTAAAAACAGCGCAGTTTCCAGGCCTGTTCCCCGAAGTTGCTTCCAGTAAGCCCCGCTGACCTGCTTTTCATCAACACACAATGCTGGGAGCATTTGATCATGTCATCATGGATATGCATGGATACCATCTGGTTATTTGTTACATAGCCATGGAAAGATCCACCATGCTACTAAGAACGGTAAACCATCTATTTCTGTGGGCCATCGAAAAAACCATGGCGAACTGGTTGTCATAACCAGAGGGTAATCACATTTAGTCACTATAATTTGTAATTCATGGGATTATCATGGGATAAATGGGATAAATCATGGTTAATAATGGTTAATGATGGTGGTTAATAATGGTTAATGATGGTTAATAATGGTTAATGATGGTTAATGATGGTTAATCATTGGTATATTATATCATGGGATATCATGGTTAATGATGGTCAAATCAATCCCATGGCTGTTTTCAAATCACCGAGAGCCGGGCAGTTTGGAGCTCCGGATGCTGTACCAGCGCGTGAGTCCTCCGATGATGTCCATGGCCTCCAAAGGTATTGCGGCGCGGCGTGATCTGATGGCGGAGTTCCAAACATGGGTGGCTTGCGAATCCCATCAATCTATAGTTATATTCATAGAATTGGATGATGGGAAAATTTACAGGAAAGCCCTATATTTGATGGTAAAAACCATGGTTTCCTGTAAATTTTCCCTTAAACCAATCCAGTGATATATACCCTCTGGTAAACGTTTACATAGCAATTGAACATGGCCCATAGAAATCGATGGTTTACGGTTCTTAATAGCATGCTGATTTTCCATGGCTATGTAACAAATAACCAGATGGTATATAAATATGAAGGGGATTCACAACGATTAACGATGGGATTAAGTTAACTATTAACCCCATCGATTACAAATGGATGTGATCATGATCACATCAACCATATTAATCTATCGTGGTTTTATGATGGATGGGATCCTCATGGGGAAAATGTGCACTGCTTGACTGAAGCCAGTGGTCCAGGCTCGGTCCAGGCGGCGGTCCATTTGCCTGGGCCCTATGACATCGTTTTTTTAATGGTGATGAAATTCCATGAAAAAATGGAGATTTACATCATCTAGAACTGGGAATGTCGTAAAATATGACTCAGCACCTTGATAATATGCTACATTGATTGATTGATTGATTGATTGATTGATGCTGGGGGTTTAACATGATTTACACTCTGGTAATTTAACATAGCTATGGAAATCACCATTCGCGATAGTGAATCATCTATAAACGGACCAGTTTCCATAGCTGTTGCTGAATTACCGGAGAGTAGTCGACTACTACGGAGATATATAGGTTTGTGGCATTGGGGTTTGCCAAAAAAAAGTGGGGATATTTGACATCACCCACAACAAATGTCATATCAATAAAGGTAAAGCCAACAACAATTGGTGGTAAGAGGAACTATGCTTAAAAATACGGGTCATTTCGTGTTGGATACCACCCACACAAATACAATCGACGATGCAACCAAGAAGAATGGGACATCTTGGCCTGCAAAAACAACAAGAGTGGGATAGATTGGAGATGTGACCGAAAACAACAAGCTGTGGCGACATTTGAACTTTGCAAATCGTCTGAGCTTTTCAGACCCAATGTAAAAAAAGAACTGCGGGGAGGTGAAGAAATCTGGAAATCGGTCCTCCCAACGACGCGCCAAGCAACGGGACTGTTCAAATAGACGCCCAGAATGCACAAGGCGTAGACCTTAGCACCGGCGGGATTTGGCATCAATGGGTTAGTTTCAAGGGAAACTCGCAACCTAAGACCATGTTTTATTCTTTTCAAATATACCGCGGGTTCTGGTTTTAACGTTCCCAATGCATGCTTTGCAGTGAAAGCAACCCACTGCTAAACATAGGTTATTATGTCACGGCTATACTCTGGTAAACGATGATCCATGTCTTCCCATAGTTCAAGGAGCCAGCCTTGAAGGGAGGCGGTTAAAGTGACCAGAGTATCTCGGTCTGCTTGGGTCTCCATTTTTAAAGCTCACAACTGAGTGGCCCAAAAAAAACCGCCCCACGTGGCTTCTTGATCCAAGCGGCCAGGATATATGCCAAAGGCTGATGGACGTACTTTGCATCACCCCACACCAGGTAGCCTGGCTATGCCGGCGGATGTTGCAGATCAATGGAGGGGTCTCGAGCCAAACTCTGGTTTTGATATCAGATTGAACAGCCTCGCACATGATTAACATTATATATCATATAACATAATATAATTATATAATATGCGGTAAACCCCTCATAAACTTATAAGCCATCCCATCAACCAGCCCTTTGGGGGGCTATTGTAAATCACCCCCACATCTCAATTGGGGATGACTGGAAATCTCCGGTCCAACTTGGGAAAATGCCCTACAAAACATTGTAAAATCATCAAGAATCCCCGAACGAAATGGAGATCTCTAGCCGGAAAAAGATGAAACTAAATCGTGTAGCCATGTTTGACACCGGAGGGTCAACATGGATAAACCATCCCCCAATTCCGGCTGCAGGGCCCAAAACCTGTGATCATGTTCACCACCAGCTGGGACGAGAGCTGGGCCGGGATGAAGAGAGACACATCACCTGCAGGTCCGGCACCGTGAAAAATGTCACCCTCACGTTGGTTAAAAAAAGAAAGTGTAAAGTGCCGACCTAAGAGCGGGATCTCATTGCTGCGCGCGATGTCACTATAGTAGTTACCTTGTTCCTCATTCTTGCAAATGTCCCGCCATTTTCGAGCAGAACACCACTGCTATGGACCTCTCAAAAAATTGCAGCCTGGGCACAGTGGCCGTTGGCCAACACAGTTCCGCCCAAGCAAATGACGCCATCGAAGAAATAGAGGAATGCCACCTGAGCCACACATCACTACCATCACTACTGTCACTGTCCCGATGCGGTGTGCCATGAGGTCCAAAGGTCACCAAGGTCACCATCTGGTGACCCAGTGACCCAGCCAGGTCGCCATGTACCAAGCCCAGCCCTTGACCAAGCCCAAGAGCTTCCCAATGGATGCGCCAATCCTTGGCCGAGCTTCGGGGCATCTCTATAAACGTTTACAGTTTGCTATTGAAAATGGTCATTGATAGTTGATTTACATATTAAAAATGGTGATTTTCCATAGATATTGTATGTTTACCAAAGGGTAGATGTCCACTTGCTCTTCTCTCAAGATCAATTTCATTTTTTGATATGTGGAAGATGAGAATCTAAGACTTCATCATGGAAACAGACTTGGAGTTGTCTGAAAACAGACAACTCAAACCGGTTAAAATCGTCGGTTTGCCAACATTGATTGACCAGTTACTTTAAATAGTGGTTCCCTATTATATTCGCTTTCCAATTATAGCTAGTAATTACGATGCTTGTAAAACTGTTTCCAATTGTTCAATGGCATGTATATACCCCATAAAGTGCATAAACCCCATAATGTATCATAATATGATACGCACTTTTATTATAGAAATATCCAACAAAACCTATGTTCACATGTATGCCCGAAATGTCCTATATTACCACATATACCCATATAGGGATCCGTTCGGGGCCGTTTAAGAACTTCCAGCATTGACACACCAAGGGTCACCGTGGAGAAGGTCACCAAGGCTACGAAGAGAAACAGCTTCAAGGATGATTCCATGGCATGGTGCAGGGTCCTGACGGGACGTCGAACGATGATAGATGTATGGTATGTGTATAGTGTGTATGGTATGAGTATGTATAGTATAGTGTATATATATATATATACACGTATATATGTGTGCGTGAGTGGTCATCCTGGGGAATATGGAATGGTCAAAGAATCCTCACTAAAGCGAAAATATGTTTCAAAAATCCCATATTCTATCTACTTCAGGGTGACTATATGATGTGTGTGTATATGTGTGTGTAGATTCAGTATAGATCTTCAAAAGTGTTGAAGGTATGGGTTTGGACCTGAAAATACGTCAACCCCGAATCCAGCGGCTTATCGGTTTATCA
This sequence comes from Cladocopium goreaui, assembly GCA_947184155.2. Taxonomy (NCBI): domain Eukaryota; class Dinophyceae; order Suessiales; family Symbiodiniaceae; genus Cladocopium; species Cladocopium goreaui. The sequence goes on along the minus strand of CAMXCT020004223.1, from coordinate 659,956 downwards.
TCATGTTCCCTACTCAAAATTCCATAAATTGAGGGCGTACCCCATTGTCAGACTCATATAGAAAGATAGCATAAGATGCATTGAAATTCCTAGGTGATAACATTCCACATCATCCACTAATACAAAAAACCGCCTCCATGGGCCCGGTGAATTGGGATATCAATTGCTATTTCTGGGATATCAAACTCCTCCAGAGAAGCCAGAAATCCGCACAGCGCGGAACTAGACATGACAAAACTGCCGATACCTTGTTGTTTCTGAATCACAGGTAGTGAATCGGTTTTGGATCGTGACATAACAATCATGCGCTTCAATTCGAAACTAAATTCATAGCTACCCAATGCTCCCCAAAGCTCCCCAAGGCTCCCCGTAGCTCTTTGGGAATGTGGATACTTGAGGCCGGGGGTGGATGACGAAAGCTAGCGGGGTAGGAGAAAGAAGGAAGGGAAGAGGTGAGTTGCGGAGGGACTGTCATCATCGTGTCGCGGCATTGTTCGTCCCAACGAGGATGCAACAATAATATATGATATATGATATATAACAATGATATATATGGGGGAGGGGGCAGGGGGGGGCCCTTTCGCGTGAAAAATCACGTGATGTCCTTGGGGAGCCCCGGAATACGTGCTAAAGCAAGAAGACTCTAGCGAGCTGACGCTAGCTTTCGTGATAATGCCAATAATTGCCAATAATGATAAAATGTAATTGATTAACGATGATGGTGATGATGATGATGATGATGATGACGATGACGATGACGAGGACGATGACGATGACGAGGACAAGGACGAGGACGAGGACGATGATGATGATGATGATGATGATGACGATGACGAGGACGATGGCGAGGACGATGACGATGATGATGATGATGATGATGATGACGATGATGATGACGATGATGATGGTGGTGATGGTGATGATGATGATGATGATGATGATGACGATGACGAGGACGAGGACGATGGCGAGGACGATGACGATGATGATGACGATGATGATGATGATGATGATGGTGGTGGTGATGGTGGTGGTGGTGGTGGGGGGGGGAGGGGGTGAAGAGAGGGGCCCTAGCGTCTACTTCAAGATCAGCTAAGGCGTCTTCCCCAATGACAGCACTCTTTTACTCTCAGCCTGTTGCCGGTCCGTGCTTGTCTACAGGGTTACTCTATATACCTCTTGAGCCTTGAAGGGCGCATATAAATGTGCTCAATACTCATGCATGTACCTATGTAGGTATTAGGTCGAAACAAAAACACAGGCACAAATTCAAAAGCAATGAGTAGAGCACTACGCCTTGCCGTACCCAATTGGTATTAAGAGTATCTTCCTGACTTCTCTACACAATGGCAAATAGCAAAAGAAACCGGAGTTACGCAGTGGCTTCGAATTGAAAAACATGTGAAAGCAGCGAATGTCCTAAGGACATGTCGAAAAAGAACAGCGGATTCGCTAATTTTTCCAGTAGTGACCAATGGTGCTTCGCGCACGGTCTCTCCACAGGCAAAATGCCTTGCTCTACCGGTGAAAGTTCGAATTGAAAAGTTCGGGTTCGCAAGATTCAGAAATTCAGGTCATACGAAAACAATTGACCAAATCACGAAATAAACGGAAATAGCGGATCTCCAAAGTTGCTCATTCAAGCAAACAATGGACTGAAATCGAAGTTGGTAAATTTTTGAAGTTCGCTCCATTCGGAGTGGTCTGCTCGCCGGATGATTCATGGAGATAAATGTATATAGTATCTCTATTTACAAGAGTCTCTATTTACATTAAATTTAAGTTCAGACACTTGTGGCATTATCTCTATCTAAAAGAGTATATGCCATCTGTGTGAAATAAGTTGAACGCACAGAAAAACTGTACACGGCTTCTCATGCTGTGTTATCTTCAATTAAAGAAGTGTACACTCACTCATCGCCACTCACTTGATCTCCATGGTCTGGACGCTGAAGATGAGGATCCACCCCACTCTGTGTTGCCCTGATACGTCGATGCTTGATCTTCATATGCCTTTCTCTTTTTCTCCTTCTGTCTTTCCTTTCTTGAATCAGCATACTGCTTCTTCTTGTAGGCCTGTTTGTAATGATGTCGTTCATTCCATGACATATCAGAAGGATCAAGATGGATAAGAATTGGATTATGAGCATCGCGATCATTTGGAGCAACCATGAAGATGTTGTGATCACCATGTAAGCAAGTTTCATTTACCTTGAAGTAAAATTCACCCACATAGTTCATGTGATCTTCATCCTCAAAGTCTTCTGGGTGTTCCTCACACATCAAACGTGAATGACCCCACTCAACAACTGTTAACATACAACAATCACCTTTACCATTTGTCTTGTTCATGAGCTCGTCGGTGTATGTTGCTGTTGTAATGCCATCCAAGTGCGTTGCAAGAAAATCCAAGTCACGATAACTGCAAGAAATAAAATGCTTGACCCTGATTGGAGGGCAAGTTGGATCAAAATTCTTGCGCATGGCTTGTGTTGCAACACCTACCATTCTGTTAATCCAGAATTGGATAAGGCTGTGTTGATATGTAGGGACACCTGGAGATTTTGGTGTGCTGTAATAGCATGCCTTGTTTCCATCACCTGCGATGAAGTCAACTTGATATCTGGCACACTCAAAAGCCATAACAGCTAAGCTTTCACCAACAATCCCAGCAGAGTCTGATGCATACTTCTGTCCGACGTGATAAACGCACACACGTGTCATTCTCATCCTAGCTCTTGTCAAGTCAACAATCTCATCTGTATCTCGATCCTTTGTCTTTCCCCAAGATACTTCAAAGATTGCCCATGAGACTTGTCGAACTCGTGTGTCGTTGTCATCTGTGTGATATCCAGCAATTTGCTTGATATAGCCATCCTTTCCAAGGCGAGCTGCCACCATCAAGTCATGATAGTCATTGAAGCAAGTTTTGAAGTCAACCTCGTTGAGTCTTTCTCTGTGAGGATACAACGAACCAGCCTCGCAATTCATGAAAAGATGTCCTCCAAAGTTCTTGATGACATTGATGAAGTAATTGTTGAACTGTGATTTGGTTTCATCAAATTTTTCATGATCCTCATCGATAGTGTAGTCAATGTGTGGAATGAATTGTTGAAATCTTTCTGGAACCGGGCATTTTTCAAATCTGTTTCTGCACCAGTTTCCCAAATTCCAAAACATTGCTGTTATCTGTGGAGAGGATCTGTATGGAAATTCAGCATCCTTGTACGTTGGGTCTGATAGGCCTCCACCTAAATACCTGTAAGCCAAGCTATGCAAGATCATACAGTAAGGCAAGACCTTGTGTTCCTCAACGTAATCTTGGAGTACCTTTGTGAGATTTCCAAAATCGTCATCAATCCTCTGTTCTGCTTCTTTTGAGGATCTTTCTGCTTTGTCTTGATGAAGAGGATGCATCCTTGGATCACTACAACCATATTCAATGCGCTGATTAAGTTCTTGTAATTCTAGTTGTGGATCCTGATTCTTGTGTCTGGCAATGTACTCAACCATCAACTGGTCATCTGTAAGATGGTACCAAAAATCATGATGTGGAGACATGGTCTTCCTGTACTTAACATGCCAAAACATATGTCGATGCTTCGAAGACGCTGGATAACCTTTGTTGTAAAATCCTGCCCATTCACCATGGTAACCATCTGAAAAACAATCCTTCAATTTTCGAAAAACTGAATCATCTTCGTTTCCAGTGATATCTTGACCATAGTAAAGTCGAATTGCAGGTTTCACTTCAGGAGCTGTCTCATCATCTTGAATGTCTGTTTTCTTCTCCCCTGATTCCTCCTTTTCTGAGGAGCGTTCAGGTGGAGCTGATTCCTCTTTCTCTGAAGAGCCTTCAGCTGGGACATGTGGCTCCTGTGTGTCTTTTTCTTCTTCTTCTTCTTCGACAGCAATCTCCTCATCTTCATCCTCTTCTTTCTCTTCTTCCTCTTGTCGTTCTTCTGGTTTGACAAAACTTTCCTTGATCTTTCGTTGAACATTCTGATTGCACATACTGATCCATTTCAATGTACACTCAACCAATTTGTCATCATCAGTTTCCAAAATGATATGTTTGTCCTCAATGTTCAAACTTTCAATGGTATGCTTGTACTCAGGATCACCTGCGCCTGGTCTTTGAAGATCTGGAAGTGGAGTCTCTGGATCATCGTCCACCATCTGAGGATCCTCTGCTCCAAAGAAATTTTCTGCGCCAAGGTGTTCATTGTCCTTGAGAACTTTGTCAATATCCAGTTTGAACTCATAGTACTTGTCGTAAGAGATCTCATAACCCATCATAGGTGCATACTGCTCCATAAATGTTGAAAAAGAAGCATCTGATAATGCTGACATCATCAACCATAATGAGAAGAAGCTTATGTCACCACGTTCAAGGGGTCGACTTCCTTCAAGATCATCTTCTGTGAGGATTGTTTGGCCTTGGAGTGTAATATCATGGAGGATCTGTCTGTGCTCTGGTTTGAGTTGCCTGACTAAGAACAGTCCCTGTCGATCTTCCATATTTCTTCGAGGATTTGCATCAGGTAATACCTCACTTTCTTGTTGTGGTTGTGTTTCCTCTCTTTCTTGAGAGCATACACCTTCTTCCTCTCTTTCCTGAGAGCCTGATGCCTTTTCCTCCTCTTTCCTGACAAAAACTTGTAGTCTTGGCAAAAACTCCAAATCATCTTCAGCATCATCATCATCGTGACCTTCCATGTCCACATTCTGTTGCTCTGATCCTGGGATGTGAGCGATCTTGTCCTTTCCAGCTACCCAGATGTAGCCATCGAGCTTTGTAGATGTGTGGAAGTCACCTGAACCGCATTCCCTGACCTTTGTCCTTGCTCTTGCAGATTGATGGAATGCTTCATGCTGAAAGAATTGATTGTAGGCATGTTCAACAAAGAATCTGTAGGATTGAGCTGTCAATTCCTTTCTGCTATCCACAAATTGTCGAAGCTTGTTCAAAGCAAAAACTGTGAAATGGCTAAAGCTAGCAGGTGCTTCATCTTCATACAGATCGATTGCCATGATCATCATCTTTGTGGAAAACGAGAAATGCCGTTCAGGTTCAGGGATGACTGTTTTCTTGTTCATGGGAACTGTAATTCCTTGAATAGTCATGTCATACCCATGTGTGTTCAACTCCAGTGCATCCAAAATGTTACCATCACGGTCCTTCTTTCTCCTGCAGAATCTCCCCAGAGTTTGTTGTTCTCTCTAATGAACTGATCAAGATGCTTAGTGTAAAAGACAAAGACTGCTTCTGAGAGATACTCCATGTCCTTCTGTATTGCTAAGTCTCTTTCGTATAGCAAGAACTTCTCTCTCCATTCGTCTCTGTTGATACTGTGTCTGTCTTCCCAACCTGTTGGGGCAGTTTGACCTCGCATCCAGTCTGTCCAATATTGTCGACAAGAGTTCATGTAACCTTCCATGGCTTCAATGTTTTGCTCCTTATGGAAGTGTGCCAACATGCGTCCAATTTCCCAAGCTCTTGTGAAGAGTAGGCATTGATGTCCTGTCCATGGTAATTTTTCCCAATCTGAGCGAGTGATTGATTGTCTACGAAGTGCTATCTTTTGTGAAGAGAGTAGTAGGTTCCATTCACGCAGAACTATCACTTTTTCTCCTGAGGAGTTCTTGATGAGTTCACCGCTCTCTTCTCTTGCACAGACAATACCTGCCTCATACAGGACCCAGGGATTCGATGCAGAAATTGAACTTTTGGTAGCCTGTTCTACCACAGGGTCTTCAATATCATCTGGTGGATCTTCTGCTTCCCAGAGATTGACAGCCTCTTCACCCATTGGGTCGTCATGGACGTCCACTGATGGCTCCTCTTGTTGATTGTCTTGAGCATCTTGTTGAGGATCATCATGTTGTGGTGATTCTGGACTTCCTGATGAGGAGCGTTGTTGCTCCCATGCATCTTGAGGTTCCTCTCTTTCTTGAGAGCGTCCTCTTCTTGATGGCTGTTCATATGGATTTTCCATGGGTTCATCAGCCTGCGCAGATACCTCTCTTTCTTGAGAGCCTTCTGCTGCAGATACCTCTCTTTCTCGAGAGCCTTCTGCTGCTGCACCATAGATTGATTCCACAATCGGGTCAAAGTCATTCTCGTTGCATAGTGGTGTACCAAAAACTAATCTTCCATAGTTTTGTGGAACCTGTTGACCCATGAACTCCCATGCTGTGATTCTGACTTCCTCAGGAATGTCTTGTCCAGGAATAAATGTTGTACCTTTCTCCTTCATGACATGGTTCCATGTTGTGTTGGTGTGCCATGAACCACCTGTAACCGATGGAGGTAGAGAATGGCCACGTCCTTGATGAACAACGTTACATGCAATGGTAGGGAGTTGTTCCTTGACATGGAGGTACTGGAAAGGAATGTCACCATGAAATAAAATGACACCATTCTTTGTCAGATAGAGTTGGTTGTCCACAATAAAACTTGGATCCAACACGAGGTACACTGGTCGCCTATAGTTTCTTGGAGGCTTCGTGCCCTCTGCCATCCTTATGTAGCCCTGACCATTGTCATTGTGGTACATGAAGTGAACTGCATCCCTTCTGCCTTTTCCACTTCCTTTCACAAAGGTCTTCAGGCCTGATTGTTGAATGGAATCTAAATTCATGTAATCAGTGACATGAAAAATCCAGCCCAAACTCATAGCCTCATCATATGTAAGTTGGTGGTGTGCCACAGTAGGATCGACAACTTGGTTGCTATGTCCTTGAAAAGCACCAAGACGAACGTCGAATTGATACTCTGCCATTGGGCTATATGGGTACCACTGCCATCTCATGGAGATCTCGACAAAGAAACGTTGTTTTGGATTACACAGTAACATAGCAGCAAAATCTGCTCCAGACATGTGATATTCCTTTGGATTGTCTCCTTGCATCTGATCAAACAGTAAGAAATGTTCATAGCTCCACTGGCAGTGAATAACGTTTTGTCTCTGCAATGTCTCAACACATTGGATAGCCTCTTGCTACATGACATATAATAACTTCTCCTTGATGAGCTAGTCATGTCCACGTGGAAATCATTGCATCGTTCATCAAACCAGTTTTCTTCTGCCTGAGTTGTAAAGCCACAGAGATACTTCAGAAAACTTGAAGTCCATTTCAAAGATTCATCAAATTCTCCATGACTAGTTCCCCAGTGCAAAATCCAAGCTATTGCGTCCATGAACATTTCATGTCTGTCAGTTGGTCTCATGTTGTGTGGACCCATCAATGTATGTAAATTGCGCTCTCTCTTCTTCCTCACTTGCTCGTGAGCCTGAAACCAATCTGTTTGGCGCCTGTAATCATAGCAAAATGATAAATGATCCTCATTGGGTAATGTCGATGGTGTTCGAAATTGGTCAGCTGGGATTTCCTCTGATCTTCTCAGAGCATATCCATCAGCTGAATGTCTTCGACTAAAATCATAGCTTTGATGTTCTTGACCTCGAGTGTTCGATTGTGCCTGATCACTAGATGATGCGGCTGAGGCCCTGTTCCACCGGCTAGAGCTCGACATGTTGAAGAAACAGTGCGATCCTCGAGACTCTGCCTCTTGAGCCGCAGGCACAAATTCAAAAAATAGTCAAGAATCCCTCAAGGTGTCACCTAACAGAAATACATCATGTCTGAAATCAACATGACTGCAAACTGTTGGCAACCATGACCTGAGGTAAGCTTTGTGTTCCAGTAATGATCTGAATGGTGGATGAGCATCAACTTCCTTAAGAACACCTTGTCGAACAGCATCAATAAGATTCTGAGGATTGGCAGACTTCTTGGTCAAACAATCGGCTAAACACCATTGAGTTCTGATATGTGACAAGTCAGCAATGGAACCTGAACATGCTTCCTTCCTAAGCATCTGAATCATATGAATGGTCTCTTGTTGTTCAGGAACATGAGTAGTGCTGGCAGTAGTCACAAGATTGTTTGCATCAGTCCTCATATGAATCTCACTTGAAAGTCCAGTGATGTCCTTGATCAGTCCTCTCAACATTTGACATGTACCATAACACTTCATGAGTGCATACAACTCTGCAACAGTTGTGCTCAACGTGGTACGTTTGATTTTGGTTGATTCAAAGAAAATGAGAGAACCTCTGGTGTTTTTGCTCTTTTCCTTTCTTGGTTCAGCCATGAAAATAACCATCGCGCGCTGTGAGGATTTGTCGCTGTTGTTCCTAAACGCTGCATCGGGCATTGCAACTAATCTAGGATCACCTTGAAGTGGCCAGAACATAAGTTCCATCGGGTCACCTACAATTTGCCTGCAAAGTTTGTTCAGCGTTTTGCAATCACCTATGGTGGGGGAAGCAGCGGCAGAAGCACAACGTGAAAACTGATAACATGACTGAAATTGGGTTCTTGATTGTAACCAGTTGATACTACCTAAGAGTGATCTATAGGCAGTGTGGAGATCTTTGTCACATTTGTCTTCATCCTTCAAACCTTTTGGTATGACAACCTCAGTAAGTTCACTGACGCAAAGTGATTGTTCAACAGTGATATGTGATTTCTTCTTGGTCTTCTCATCAATGATCCATTTCACACGTTGACCAGTGAACATCAAATCATTCACATCTTCATGACCAATCTTGAATTGTGACTTGACAACTTTCTTGAACTTCTCCAGAAACTCTGGAGTTCCTGTAATGAACAAGTCGTCAACATGCAAACAACCCATGCCAATAGGTTTTCTTCCCTTGGCATTACTGCCATTCACAGGGTCCATGAAGTGTTCCAAGAGTTGTTCAACAATCTCCGGTGTCAACTGTGGTGTCGTGGCAAGATAAGTACGCTCTGAAGGTAAGAAGACTGAAACAAGTACTTCAGCTTCTTCTTCCAAACTTGTGGAAACATTGTCCTTGTTCATGTCATGATTCATCTCAAGTAACCACCAAACTCCTTTCCTCTTCACAATAGAAGTTCTCAAGTGAAACTTCTTTCGATCATAATGTGAATCAGGAGTTCTCAAAGCTTTTGCACGATAAGCAACTTGAGCATGACCATTTTCAAAAGGATACCAACCAGACTTGTGTTCAACAGATTCCAAAAACTTCAACAAGGTTTCATCAACAACAGGAGTCCAAGCACAATCTTCAACCTTCTTCTCCTTGAACTCTTTCCTCTGTTTCCATGTTTGGGTTTGTTGATAGCAAGCTGAAAACAATCTTTCTTCAACCAAAAGAGACTTATGAACTTCCTCAGCAATGTCGGAGGATTCATCACGCGTTTCCTCACTGTCTTGTGAGCTTACGTAGTATGTCACAGGTGCTGGTTCTGTTGCCTCAGAGTCAGCAAAGCTAACCTGTTTTGGCTCCTTAAAAGCACCATCATAGCATACATATGTACACCTGTCAGCTCTTGTTGGTTGAATCCAAGCGAAATCAGAAATTTGTCAAGGCGGTTCCACCATCTACGTGGTGCGTCCGCAAGTCCATAGACGGAACGAGTGCACAAACCAACCAAGTAAGGAGGCAAACCAATGTCAGTAGGCAACTGAACATGGATAACGCGGCGGTCTAAGTCGTATGTTTCTCCCTGAAGGAAGGCAGTTTTCAAGTCTAAATGGAGTAAATCCCAGTACATCGAGGCTGCATGCTGAGATGCCACACGAAAACCATACCTGGTAGCAGTAGGACTGTCAGTCTGTAAGTCATATTTTTGAGCATCTTGAAAGCCTCTACATACCCATCTAGCCTTGAACTTCTTGAACTGTCCATCCTTATCAACCTTGATGGTAAGCACCCATCTGCCAGTGACATAGTTATCAATCTTATGACGTCTCTTGTCTCTGAAAGTCATGGCAGTGAAATCCAGAAAACTTCTGAATTCTTCAAGCTTGGCTTGTTTGATCTCCTTAGCATACTTTCTCAAGACTTCTTGAGTGATAACTGATTCTGCCTTTGGCTGCTTCTTTCCATTCTTGGCAAGATACTGTTCAAACTGTTTGAATCCAGTAACATCGTCTGAACCAAACTCAGGTGCAGCTTGGACCTTGGGTCCTAAAGGAACAAAAACAGTACCATCAACATTGACAAAATGAGAGTGGTCTGATGTGTAAGGTTCAGTGTCCACATCTTCTTCCTGAAGCTGAGCAATGTCATCCTCAGTCAAAACAGGAGTGTCGTCTGTTTCATATGGTTCTGTTTCATCATCATCATGTTGTGATGATACCAATTCTGGTGTTCCTTGTGAAGACTGCTGTTGCGCTGGCTGCGCAAAGTCACCTGGCGTAAACGATGTTGGTGTAGTAGTAGGCAATGGAATTGTATTATCATGTGAACTTGAGGCAGTAGGATCATGTGAAGGTCCTTCATCTTCATCTTCATAAGGTTTCTGAGTAGGAACTGAAAATGGCTGAACATGACCTGGTAATTGAACCTTTGGCCTCTTGATAATCACCTTTGCCTTTGCCTTTGGTAAAGCATCAGTAGAATCAGTTGAGATCTGTCTCTGTTTCCTTTGAACTCTGATAGGCTCTGACGTCGGATCAGGTCCTGGTGGAGAATCGTCATCTTGTCCAGGATCAGCAATCTCTTCGATTGGAATGTCAGGATTGGAAAACGGAGTTGATGGTGAACTTGGTTGATGTGTTTCCCCCGAGTCCTGTATTCCTGGCATATCCAAATCATCATCAGGTGGTGGTCCATAATCATCTGGAATGATATACTCTTGATCATCATCATCACCTGGATCGGGTCCAGTATTGTAATCAGGTTGATTATCATCATCCAGAGGATCTTCTGGTTCATCACCACTCAACATCTCATCATCATTTGGTGGAACATCACCATGCTGATCTGGATGAATGGGATCGTCACCATTTGGTGGTGTGCTACTTGAACTAGGAGGATCTTCAATTCTCCTTTTGATAACACCAGTCGTTTCTCGTGAAAAGACGATCATACTCCATTCATGGATTTTGAACTGTTCATGATGTGGATACAACTGTGACACAAACATGAAGTAAACATGATCATACTCACCAGGTTTCCAAATGAGTAAGACAGCATCTTCAGGATGTTGGAACAAAGGATTCACTCTTCCATAAGTTCCTCTGAACACACTGCAATCTTCAAAGTACATTTGAGGCAATGTCTTCTTTCTAACATCTTGAAGTCCAGGAATCAATTCAATGATTCTGGGGTCAGTTGATTCTCTGACACTGGCCTCTGTACTCCTTGGCAACTGATCAATCTTTCTCAATGTTTGAACAAGTAACTGAGTGGTAAACCTCTGTGGAAGGATGTGCTTCAACGGCACTGGAATCGAGGTCTCAACATGATGCAAGTCTTGCAACAAACACGAGCACTCAGGTTCACGGTCCAAAAACATTGACGTGCCACACAATGCTCCATCATCAAAATGTTCCAACAGATCTTCAAACAAGAAACATTGTCTCATGTTCTGCAAAGGTACAAGTTGTGTGAACTGCGCAATGAATGAACACAAGTGAGATGGTAAGACCTTCCATTGTGGATCATTCCAAAGCTTCCCTTCTCTATTGAAGGCATGCTGTGGTTCCAACATGTCAAAGTCTTCATCATGATTGTAATACACACGCAAGTTCTTGATTGAAGGATCACAACGACAGTAATTTGTCATGTCAAGGTTGAAACAACCAATGTGATACTTGATTCTGTCCTTTGAAATTTCTTCCAAGCCAAAAACTGAGCAAATCCTGAATCAGGTGGTGCAATCACCAAGAAACCTTTTCCTCGGTCAGCTTGCCATTTCATCACATCAAGGCAAAACTTGAATACCGAGTATTTCCAGGAATTTGGTGAAGGATTTGTGATCAACACGTATTCAGGATCAAGCTTCTCAAGTTGTTTCCAAACTTGGTTTTGTTTCTTTTTGCTGTTGAAACTCCAACCATGCTTGTGGTCAATGGGTTCACCAACCTTCATGTTCAATCGTGCCATGTGCCAACTAAGACCAGTGTTGCTACTGAAAAGTTCCACAACATCACACTTGCCAGTCTGACAAAACCAGTGAGCTTGTTCACCTAAGTATGCTTCAGCATATTCAGCGATGTCTGGTTCATAGTCATCTTCATCTTCAACTGCAAGTGGAACAGGTTCCGATGTGTCAAGTCCAGGAACAGCAACATCATGCCATTCATCATGGTCACGTCTCACCTTCGATTGATTAACACGCATGACTGCGTTGTCAACATGAACATTGACCATAGCACCTTCCTGAGAGATAACAGTACCTCTGATCCATCTTTCCTTCTTCCATGCCTTTGAAGCAATAGCATTAGCATTGACAGGGGAACTCCAAACGAAAACCTTGTCACCTGGTTTGTAAGGTCCATCTGATGGCATTGTTCGTTTGGCCATGTCATGTCTGAGGTCAGCAGCTTGTCTGGCTTCCTGATGTGCCCTCAGTGCTACCCTTTGCAACTCGAGTTGTGTTCTGTCTTCAGGTAAAGGGTCAACACTAAGTTGAGCAGGATCAGAAGTCTCAATATCCAGAAGATCTGGTGGTCTTCTACCAGTGGCAATTTCCAAAGGAGAATAACCACTAACAGTGAGTTGAGTGTTTCTGGCCCAAACAGTACGCTTCACAGCTTCTCTGATGGTGATTCCTTTGAACCTATCATCTTCAAGGTTCTTGGACATGATTTGCCATTGTCGTTTGAAAAGTCTGACAGCTGATTCAGCTCTGTTAGGCCATGGGGTTCTTGAACCACAGGGACATTCCTTGATACCATGAGTTCGGTAATAAGTCAGAAAGTCTTCTTGAAAGAAAGCTTCATCACCTACAATGGCTTTAGGCATACAATTGTGTTCATCACTCCACAACCTTAGAGCCTGAATGGTCTCCTTGTTGTTCAGTGAGTTTTGTGCCGTAGCCCAAAGTAAGTTGGTTGCACCATCAAGAACAAGCAACACCATGTACTTGTTCTTCCTCAACTGAATTTCAGCATGATCAACAAAGATAACATCTCCAAAGTTGGTGGATCGTATGCCTGAAATTCTGGCTCGCGGCGGTGGTGCAATGGAAGTACTACACACACGACACTTGTTGTACATTTCTTCATACTTCTCATAAACAGAGTCAGGAAGTCCTAACATGGAAGTCCTTCGTCTGAATTGAGTAGGAGACATGTGATAGTGTTTGATATGAAGCTTGTAAAGTTCCACACTATCCTCCAGTTTCCTGAGCATCTTTCTGTATGCTGGTGTCATGGCTTGCACTTCACTACCAGGCAGTGGAATCGAAACTCGCCTAGGCTCAAGAGCATCACTACCTAGTTTCTCAACTTGACTTTCTGAATCTTGCTTACCACGGTTGCGCGCAGGTGCAGAATGTTTTGGTTCAATGACTTGAGGTTCATCTGAATCAATCTTGTCCAAACCTAATTCCCTAGCTACCTTATCAAGCTCATCTTCTTCATCAAGCTTGGGATAGGAGACAACAACCTTCTTTCTTGATGAACCTGATTGAGTCATCGACAACCTGAGGTTTCTGCTTACCTACGTGTCTTTTGGCTGCAGGTGGACCTACCTCAATCTTTTTCGAGCCTGGTCCATTTGAAATCGGTTTGCCTTCCTCCTTCTTTAAGGAGCTTGGCTTCTTCTTCTGTACACCTGATGGCACTGAAGAGGCTGACTCAGGGTGAAAAAGATCATCAATGTTTCCACGAAAGGGCTTTGCACGATCAATGTCACTTCTGACAATGTCATCTGGGATCACGTAGTCCTCCTTGATCTTGTAGATGGTCTTGCCCTTCCAGAACTCTTCACTCTGTTCAGAAAACCTCTTCTTCTCAGTGCGCCAGTTGTCCTTGTGAAGAACCTTCTTCTTGCTCTTCTGGAATTCCATGTGGGTTTCTCTCTCATCAAGAAGTTGATCTTTTGGAATTGGAGTTTTCTCTGATCGAGTCATCTCATGTAAGTTCATTCTCTTGTCCTTGTGGTGCCTGATGAGTTCACGACGTAGTGGATCAACCTGCCAGTAGTCACCAGTCACCAAAGCTTCTCCTTCATGATCATCTTGTTTGACAGCAATCTGACTGTACTCAAAGTGATCGTGTTGTGAATAGAAACTTTTGACTTGTGGAGTCTTGAAATGAACTTGGCTCATGTACCATGCTACATCTTGTAGGTCGAGAATGAGATGAGTACTGATGGCTGTCCTCAAAACCATTTTTCTCATGCCAATACGTGCACAGGACAAATAAGCCTTCTCTGGAGTAAGTTCAAATTGAAATCCAAGGTTTCTCATCTGTGGAAGTGACATCAACAATGGGACATCACCTTCTTCGACAATGTCGAATTCTGTAAACTGAGTGTTCCATCCATGATCATACATGAATATCACGAGCTTCTCAGTACATTTTGATTGTTGTGAATTTGCAAAGAAGAATCTTGAACTTGTTGGCTGAATTTCATACCAGAGTCCACTGTTGGGATGTGAGTCAACATATCTGCAAAATGCTTCAACTGCTCGTCGAGAGCCCATAGCTCTTGTGCATCCAAGATCCAGAATACACACAGTTGGTGGTGCAGAATTCTCTGTGTGAAAAGCTAGTCCATTCTCACATGCCAGATCAGTTTGTACAGTATGAAATGAAAAAGCACTCTGCTGTGATGGTTCCTCTATCTCTGTAGAGCATCCATATGAAAACAATGATGTGCCTTCTGCCAATGGCTTCCATGAAGCCTCACCTTCTTGAAGACCAACTTGCCTGGGCACTACAGCTGGACGTTGTTGTACACCTTGTCGTAGTGCACCAACTTCTCCAACCAGAACAGGGAATCTCTTCATTTCTCTCCTGTTTTGATGTGCTCTTGCATCACGTTGGTTCTGTCCTCCACGACGAGTACGTCGTTGTTCATCTTGTGCTGCATACGTGGATGTCAAAACATCAACACGAGCTGGCTCTGTCTCTGCAACATCAACACGTGCCGGTTCAGTTGTTCCAAATGAAAAGAAACCATGACCAGAACTTGAAGCTGCAGAAGAATAATGAGCTTGTTGAGTTTGTTGATTCTGTATGGCAGGAGCTGATGTGGTCTGAGGTTGAACATAGTTCGACTTGCCTTTTCCATCTCCTGGCTTTCCTCCTTTTCCATCATCATCCTTGCCTTTCTTGCCTTTCTTTCCTTTTCCTTTTCCTTTTCCTTTCTTCTGGAAGTATCCATACTCATCCATGTAGTACAGATCATCATAGGCCCAATAGCCTTCATTCCAGGTTTGATCATCGGCCCAATAGCCGTCATAGTTTTCATTCCATTCATCTTCTTGCCATTCATCTTCATAACCTTCTTCACTCACCATGTGAGAGCGGCCTTTCCTTCTTCCTTTTCCTCGGCCTTTTCCTTTTCTTGATCGGAAGAATCTTCGTCCTCCTCTGCCTTTTCCTTTTCCTTTTCTCTTTCCTTTACCTTTGCCTCGTCTGATGTATTTGCCTTGGAACCTTCTCTGATACCATGTGAAGTTGGCGTCATCATAAACCCAGAAAACATCTTCTAAAGCATCCAGGAATCCTTCTGCGCCGTCTTCTTCATCTTCGGCCCAATAGCCGTCGGTTCCTTCTAATTCACCTTCATCCAGTACGAGGAAAGATCTTCTCTGTGCCATGCCAGAGGGTTGCATCAATGGATTGTCAACTGCTGTTTTGGTAGTGCAAAACATTTCCAAAAACAGGTCACGTAGTTCTTGAATACTGTATCGATCGAGGGTTCGTCCACGATGTGTCATGATACTTGTGAGTGTGTTTCTCTGATCTTGACTCAGGTCAGCTAGACTTACAAAAATCAATGCTAGCAAATTTTCACCCAGTGGGAATGCTTGTCGCTGTGCTTCTCTACGATTTTCCTGAAATTGTCTGAATGCCGCTAGTGCCAGTTCATCTGTCCAAGGAACAGCTACATGGGGTGTTCCTGAGGCTGCTGCTACTTCAGCTCTCTCTTGTTGATCTCGTTCATGTTCTTGACGTCGTTGTTGAACAAACAGGATTGCTTCAGGACTAGTCACTGTTACTTCTGGAAGTAAATCCATCCAAGACTCAATAAGTCTATTGCCAGTGAGTTGAAATCTAGTCATCCACTTCTGAAGATCCATGGTTCCTCTGTTGAACTTCATGAACTGCATGAAACGGTATAAGAACACGTTCTGGGCACCTTTGATGAAATGAGGTCGTAGAAATCTTTTGAAATAAGCCACTCCTTCATAGGGATCCCTGAGTAATTCTCTATCCAATAGCCTCTTGTATTGTTGAGCATCTCCTTCCAGTCTGTTGCGCAATGCTGGACCACGTTTCTCTGGTTCTAACTCCGTAATGTCACACCAGTCATCAATTGCATCCTCAAAAGCAAAGAAGCTGGTTCGCCCATCATAGGCTGGAGCAACCTTTGTGGTCATCTGTTGCGTCATATGAATCTGTGTATGCTGGGGTGCTCTTCTCATTGCATAAGAGTCATATTGGTTCCATTCATTTGCATCGACAATGTCGAAGTCATCATCATCATAGCCATGGCTTGCCATTTCTTGGGCTCTTCCTGGAGCTCACCCTCAATGAGGGATCACAGCTCCGCTACCACTTGAAGAGGGGCCCTAGCGTCTACTTCAAGATCAGCTAAGGCGTCTTCCCCAATGACAGCACTCTTTTACTCTCAGCCTGTTGCCGGTCAGTGCTTGTCTACAGGGTTACCTCTTGAGCCTTGAAGGGCGCATATAAATGTGCTCAATACTCATGCATGTACCTATGTAGGTATTAGGTCGAAACAAAAACAGGGGTTCGGGTTTCGGGTGGGGGGGTGGGGGGGGGTGTAATAACGTCCTGTCGACGACCTTCTTGAAGGTCTTCGTGATCTTGCAACATCCAACATCCAACATCCAACACGCGCTTGATGCTACGCTGTGGCACTTCTTCTTGCAACATCTAACACGCTCTTGATGCTACGCTGTGGCACTTCTTCTTGCAACATCTAACACGCTCTTGATGCTACGCTGTGGCACTTCTTCTTGCAACATGTTGGTTGGGGGGTTGGGACGGATGGGTCTCTTGTCAACCACTGCGCGTGACAAGATCGAGCACCGCAATGTGCTGTGCGCGCACTACTTGAACAAGGAGCCTGGCTTGGAACGCGTTCTTCGAGCTCTTGCCGTACATAGGCAAAAAGCGTCAAATGGATTAACAAAACAAGTCCATCGCAATGCTTCCAGAAACCTTTGTGGAACTTGTGACCGCAGTGAAAAGCGCGAAAAAAGGTGACTATCAGCTTTTGGGCCGCTGTGGCAAACACAGATTGTATTGATATTTGCAATGAATTTTAATGGATCTCCATTTTCCTTGGCGTTCGCAGGGGTTTTGCATCATCATTTTAATGACTATGTACGGACACTTGATAAAATCGGCAACCCTTCCATGGAATTTGCTTCTTCCATTCTTCAAAACCAACACATTTTGTTAAATTGATGCTTCTCATCGACGGACATTTTTCAAAAATGTCCGCGTGCCCCATGATCAACAACTGATGAGTTCACATCTTCAGAAACACAAAAAAACATTGGAAAAACCATATAAAATGGACATTTGCCTATGCAATGGATCTTGGAATAAATGATGCTCCCGGGTAACCTAAGGGCCGGAGCGACGTATGTATGTAATGTATGTAATGTATGTAATGTATGTATGTAATGTATGTATGTATGTATGTAATGTAATGTAATGTAATGTAATGTAATGTAATGTATGTATGTATGTATATGTGTGTAGTGGTGAATATTATATATAATATATATATATATACATACACACAGTATATGATATAAACTGTGTGTTGCAGGATGATTGAGTTTTCTGCAGAAATCGATTCCAACCCAGTCTAAATCCAAACATCAAAGTTCCATCTATCTGCGTAATTAATCATCTCTAACTGAATCCATGCTAAGATAGCCCAAACTCATCTGAATCTACTCGAATTCTATTATACTGGTTGATCAAAAAAGGTATTAAGCTAATCCCCTATATCTTGGTTAGCAATGGTTAGTACAATCCCCCATCAATCCCCCTATAATCAACCAAGGCGCCGTTCATCATCCTTGGCCTTAGCCACTTCCGCCTCCTTCACGGCGCAGGAACGTCGCAACTTGGAGACTTGGGAGGTCCACGACTGGCACCTAGGGGCGACCATGGGGGTACCCCCATTTATGGAAATCCCCATATATATATATATATATCATACACATACATACATACATACATACATACATACATACATACACCCTGGGGTAAACAGTGTGGAAAACCATGAAAAAACATGGTATCTCGTTCGGAAAATGATCTCCATTCATGATGGGCTTTCCACATCACAATGTTACCAACGGGCAAGCAGGTCTCATGGCATGATTCCCTTCCCAACGTGGATGATGCCAAGCATCTCCGTCTCAAACTCCGCCAGGCGCTGTGCTGCTTCTTTCAGCATCTCTTCAGTTACTGCGACCTGCTTCCTAGACTCGGCAGCCTGCCACAAGATCTGAAAATCCAGGGGACATCTGCACATAGGGGATTTCACCAACCCCCAAAAAGCAACCCCCATAATAGTTGATGGTTCAAGACCTTTATCATGTTGCACCTTTGGGGAGGGTGGTTGTAACCCTGGGAATTTACGGACTTTCATCGCGCCAAGGACCTTATATGACTTATATGGAACTGACACAAAGCACATCGACCTGAGACTGGGCCAAGAAGTAGTTGCAAGGGAGGGTATGTACAGGTTGCCCCACTGGAACGCTGTGAGGATCTACCCCCATTCCACCACCCAACGCCTTTTGGGTCCTAAAGTCATGGGTAGAAATCAAGGGAAAAAAACAATCAACCATTAATTTTCACCAACAACGTTTCTTAAGCCAAGATCACTGGCCAAGTTCGACTTTAACAGCCTCAAATCTTGGGCCACAAGAGCAAAAACCCTTCTGCTGGTTGAAAAAGGTTTGGTTCATTTTGGTTCCATTTTCAAAACTATCTGTCACCTTTTGGCGATGACCCCGCCAACTTCACCAGTCAAGGGTCCGTCTGTTAATTCTGAGTCCCAGGTTGACAATTACTTCGACATGATGATCATTTTTAGATTTCTCCAAAAACTATAGGTTTGAACCTCAAAAAATCCAGTGGTTCATCCAAATTGTTTGAGGGCAATCTCCCAAAATGGGGACTGAACCTCCGTGGTGAAACCCCATCAGCCCCTGATGCCTCGGCTTCAGCCTTGAGGCGCTGGGACTTGGCGGTCTCCACTAGGCCCTGGGCCTCCGTAGAAAGACGCAGGGCCTCACGAGACGAACAAAATCGGATGGCCGTGGCATGCCGTGGTGCCATGGCCATGCAGTGGATTCGAACACCGTCTTTTATAACAATGCTTTGGGATATTTGGGCCTGTGAGACGATGAAAATGAGGATGAGGATGATGATGATGATGATGATGATGAGGATGAGGAGGATGATGATGATGATGATGATAATGAGGAGGAGGAGGATGAGGATGAAGATGAGAATGAGAATGAGGATGAGAATGTGGATGAGGATGAGGATCGATGAGGATCGATGAGGATCGATGAGGATCGATGAGGATCGATGAGGATGAGGTTTGAGGATGAGGTTAGGATGAGGATGAGGATGAGGATGAGGGTGAGGATGAGGGTGACGATGAGGGTGCGGGATGAGGGTGGGATGGGGATGAGGGTGAGGATGAGGGTTAGGATGAGGGTGATGAGGATGAGGGTGAGGATGAGGGTGGGATGAAGATGAGGATGAGGGTGGGGATGAGGGTGAGGAGGAGAATGAGGATGAGGAAGAGGATGAGTATGAGGATGGGGATGGGGATGAGGATGAGGATGAGGATGAGGATGGGATGAGGATGAGGATGAGGATGAGGATGAGGATGAGGATGGGGATGAGGATGAGGATGGGGATGGGGATGATGATGATGATGATGATGATGAGGAGGAGGAGGAGGATGAGGATGAGGGTGGGATGAGGTTGGGAATGAGGGGGGGTTGCTTGTGTTCGTTCCGGGTTTTCTTCTCACTTGCTCCCTCCCCTTTGTTTTTCTTCTCCTTCTTTCTTTTCTTCTTCTCTTCGGCCTTCCTCCCCCCCCCCCCCCCTCCCTCTTCTTCTTCTTCTTTTTTCTCTTTCTTTTCCTATTTTCTTCCTTTTGACGGGGGGTGAGGATAAGGATTGAGGTTAGGATGAGGATGAGGATGAAGATGAGGATGAGGATGAGGGTGAGGATGGGGATGGGGTTGAGGATGAGGATGAGGGTGGGATGAGGATGAGGGTTAGGATGAGGGTGATGAGGTTGAGGGTGAGGATGAGGATGGGATGAAGATGAGGATGAGGATGAGGATGGGGATGAGGGTGAGGATGAGGATGAGGACGAGGATGAGGATGAGGATGTTGATTCGATATTGTTGTTATTGTTGTTATTGTTGTTGGTGTTGTTGTTGTTGTTGGTGGTGGTGGTGGTGGTGGTGGTGTTGTTGGTGTTGTTGTTGCTGCTGTTATTGTTGATGATGACGCTGAAAACCGGGTATGCCACCCAAATGGATCCATATGGCTGTTTGATACCATACCAAGGGAACATGATGATAAGTCTCTGGTTTTTGTCAGACAAACCCAATATGTATTTCACATCATAGCACTTGAATCTTCACTGAAAACCGTCTATGATTATCTATCTGATCTGATTGGCGTGTTCAATTCAACTCAAACATCTACATACTAGGAAACCAAAAACCTTCAAACAAAAAAACAGTCATATTCCCACACATGGCACGTACCCATATATGTGCAAGTATAGTGCGTGCGTGCGTCCCTTATGTTTGGCTGAACCCCAATTGTTGTCCTCTACCCTCTGGTAATTTCAACACAGCCATTGAACATTGGTGATTTATAGTTGGTTTCCCAAAACCATCCAAAACCAGTGATTTTCCCTAGCTATGTTCGTTTTCCAAAAGGTGCAAATTCATGGTTTCGCTCTTCTACCAGGCGACTTCCAGAGGGCCCCGCCTCTTCAGATGCCGCATAGGCTGCAGCACGTTCATCCCGCAGGGTGCGGTTGGAATCCTAGCGGGTAAATCATGGATTTTTAAGGTTAAACTCCATCCATGTTTAGCACCTATAAATGGGCAATGTTTTAAAGCTATGTTGAATCACCAGCGGCTATTCTGAAGTAATGTTAGTATCTATGTGTATCTATCTGCATGGATATGAGAAAGGCCGTGAATGGCACTGGTACATAAAGATACGCACGACGTACAAGAATAGTTTGAAAATTGAAGATGGAACAAAGAGAACCTGCCTGCATTTAGGTTTGTCTTAAAATGGTGGGCCTCCAAAATGGTGATGTTCAATATATGTTTTCCAAAAACACATCAATAAACCATTGTTTTTTAAGGGATACCCAATTATAAGACTAGCCGCCCATTTGACGCTGGGACAAACTTTGTCTGTCGTTGTGACTGTTGCCCTCCTGCAAGGTCTTCAAGGTCTCTTGTAGCACTTCAAACTCGGCCTGGGATCTTTGATGCCATGGCTGGGAAACTTTCAACCATCATATTCAATGGATCTTGATCTGGCTTAAAACATGTTAAAACCATTCAACATCCTTTCCTTCACACCCAAATAGCTGAGATTTATACTTGTTTCATGATTTGTGGATGTTCATCCAGCCCAAAATGCAAGGATTTCATAGGTTTGGATCATCCCCTCATGGGCCATCTTCCCGTGCCTTCTTTGCCATCAGAGATTGTTCTGCCTGTGCGACGTGTAAAATTGCTTGCCGCTTTCAAACGTTTCAACTAGTTTCAACCCATCTTCCAAATATAGAGGATGATAGTTGGTTACAGTCTATAGTTCAGGACACATTTTCGATTTACCATCATTTTTGGCCAGTGGGTTTGCAGTATACTACCAAATCAACGGCGTCCAGAAAATGTAGGTGCAATTGTGCTGTCTACGCATGCCATATGCATGCAAAATCCAGCTGGTTCGTGGTTGAGCCATTCCTATGGCAGCAAATAAAATACCTTCGGTCCAAGAATGATTCATTGTTAAAAACTCCTGGCGATGCAAATGCTGTTGCATGAGCCAAGAGCGATAAGAACAGTTGATGGCGGCGCGAGTCAATCCGCACGCCGCAGCTACTGACAACTGCAGCAATAAAGGAAAAAGGGGCGGTATCAACTAGACTAACTAGACATTAAACATATTTGAACAGTTTCGAAACCACCACCGAGCCAGCCATGCCTGGACCCCCACCACTGTTCCATTGCTGGATCCATTACTGGCACCTGCTCTTGGCTGATGAGCTTTTGCTGCACCTTTTGCTCCAGCTCTGCTTTGTCTTGGCTTAGCAAGGCACCTTGGGACTCAAAGTTGTTGAACATGCCCCATGTATAGTGATTTACCTATTTAAAGTTGTGATTTTACGTAAGTATGTTGGTTTACCAGAGGGCAGCATGGCTGCTTGACAATTGATGATCATTGAGCCTGGCCATGATCAAAGGAGCTGCCATCGTTGAACTACCATTGATTCCAAATTGATCTGGCACAACCACCTCACCTGTACATTCCCCTGGCCCTCGAACCCGGCAATAGAATATCACGGGTGACTTACCACATTCTTTATCGAGGGTGGATGGTTTTAGTGAGGGTGGAGGCTCTTCACTGAGGGTGGAGGCTGCAATGTATCAACCAAGTCACACTTCTCCGTTAAACGATGTGCTTCTTGGCTTTGGGATTTCAGTTCCGCCTGGCGCGATCCACACGGTCCGAACCATTTTTGTGGAAACCACACTGACAAAGCCAAATCTAGCTTGGCAAGCGCTTGCAAAAACCCTCAAAAAGCAAAATGGAGCCTTGTCTGGCTTACTATATGTATGTTTTATGTATGCTTGCCCACAAGTCCTAGTGATCATAGTGCTTCCTTGTAACATCGTAGCATGAACTACCATCAAGCCAGTGCACCGACCGGCGCTGCCTTGGCACGAAGTTCCCGTTCTTCAACTGCCACATATGCCTGGGCCGGGTGCAATCTCAGCAGGTCATTTTACAATTTCTGCATCTCACAACGGTGCTACAGTGGTCAAATGCCACCGTACATTTACATAGCTTGAGAGAGATCTTCAACGTTGAACCAACGCTAACACCGCCAAACCAAAAAACATGTGGTTCCAACCGGCCTCAAAGACAGTATTTCAAGTGGACACGTCATCCCAGGTGGAGATGGTTTTCGAAAATGGGGTACCGCAGGTCACCATGGATGGTCTAATGACTGGGATCATTTGGGGTACCCCCATGACTTAAGAAATCCCCACATCTGAAATTCTTAACTTCACCACCGGCGCCTTTTCTGCTTCAGTGGCCCGCTGTTCAGCGTCTAGCTGCAGAGTATTCGCCTCGCGCACCGTAGAGGGGATGGGTCAAAATTACAATACCAAAATGGCTGATTAGAAGTTTTGTTCATCCCCCCAAATATATGTGTGCATATAATATTATATAATACGTTCGGATGCCCTTTCTCTATATGTTTTGCTTGTTTAATTGCATCGATCCCTTGAAGGGCAGTGACTCTGGATGACACTGATTCCGCCGCAAGCCGCGCCCATGCCTCCTTTTGCTTTGCCTCTGCACATGTGCAAAGTTCCTGCATCAAAGGAATCACCCAGACAGCCAGTCTGACAATGACACTAAGGATCACTAAGGTCAACAACATCGGCAGGGAAAACAGCCAACAAAAATAGAACCATTCATTGGAAACTGTGGGGTGGTTCAAAAACATCCTAAGAATATTCCAATCATTTTTGGGTTGCTATCCCAACTTCAACCACAAAACCGCTCCAGGCATTCTTGCAACTCCAGAAGTTCAAAAATCAAAGAGGCAGCAAGGTTTGGCCAGCTACAACCGTCTAAAAAAACATAAAAATAAATAAATAAATAAATAAATAAATATGAATTATATATATATATGTGTGTGCGTGCGCGTGTCTCCATCGCCATTATATATATAAATATATAATGTGTGTGTGATTTCCCTTATTTGTCTGCACCATCCCCGCACTTGTTCTTCTTCCGTCCTCAGCAACCTTGAGCTCCTGAGCTCATGCACATAGGTTTTTACCCTGTTACCATGGTTGGCAAGGATCCATTGACCACATGAGTGGACATTTTTGAAGTTTTACATGGGTTTATCGTATATGGGCTGGCCATAAATGGCTATACTAAACACCATCCCATTCTGCGGTCAAAACAATTATCAGCCGTAGGACCGATCTATATAAGTTTAAAAAAGTTCTGGAAAGGCAGGGGTTTGTCGTCGGTTCATCTTGGTTCGTCTTCTCATGTCCCCTTCATTTCTTGGGAGGGGAGGTCTCAACCCTTTGGCACCGCACTCATCCGCACTCCTGCTGCAAAGTCTGAACTTGGCATTTGGTTTCTTCCTTTGAGGCGATTGCAGCAGCTGCAGCCTGCCCAAGATATCCACGATGCAGGGCACGATGGGATGAAGCATGAAGTGATGGTAACCCACAAGAAATTGTGTTTCAGCTTGCAAAAAAAATCGAAACAACCAAAAGTTCAAAACAATTTCAATCACCCTTTCGGGAAACTCCTGGGAAGTTTGATCATATTTGATGATGCACACAGATCATAATAAAAGAATATCATGCTCAAACATCATCATCAAAAGTGAACGATAATTACATATCATAATTAGTATAATAATTAGTAAAACTAACTAACAAACTGAATAAATAAATTATATATATATAATAATTATCACAACCAAATATTATCATCAAATCATAATCACATATATCCGAACATACTGATGATGGTTGTGAAATCCTGCGCCAGTTGGAAACTCTTGGGCAACATATAGTTCAAGACTGCAAATCATGCATTGGCGCAGGATTTCGTAACCATCCGCAGTATGGACTATCTAGAATAAATGTTTTGTTATCTTTGAAGTGATCAAAAATGATGTTCTATGTCCAAGACGATAGGCAGCAAACAACGGTTCTTTTTCTAGATCTAACAACAACATAACACTTTCTCCGCAGAAAGACATCCCGGATTGTCATCTTCTTTCTGCCCAGAGGACTCACCAATTGACCCTGAAGTTGAATTACGATCACAAATCACAGGCGAAGGTTGAATATAGACTGAGATAATTTTCTTTTTATACTCATTATCCTATCATCAAATCCTACTATCATCACATATCAATAAAACATAAAATGGCCTAAATATCATTATCATTCAGGATCAATATTATGTATTCAAGTATCACAGGAATAGATGAAACATCAGGGTAATGATGGTAGTCATGAAAATATCAAAATGCATTCATCTATTCATCATCCTCATCATCATACATCATCCTCACTATCTATTCAAAATATCATTTCATAAACAAAACATATATAGATCAAATAATTTCCAAGTATCTAACCATCAGTATCACCATTATCTATCATTTATCTATTCATCTGTTCATCTATATTCATTAATTATCATCATTACTACTATATTGCAGTATCATGGCTCACCAGTATCATAATTACTGTTCATATCACTACTATTATATATGTTATCATCATGGCCGCATATCAACAAGCCATACATTATAGATGATGGACCCATACTATTGCATATCGTTACTATGATCATAAGCCATAATGACAATGGCCCCAAATATAGGAACGATATAGGAATGATTCTTTCCCCAGGACTGATATACTATATACCATCATATTATTACATATCATTACTATTGTATTAAAGAATATCACAGATGATGGCCCCACATATAAAAGCCAGTTTATATAAGAATGATTTCCCCAGAAAATAATGATAGTATATATATATAATATAAATATATATATATATAATAACGGCTATTCTTTCCCCATCGCCTCCCATCCCCGGGTTCCTCCTGGGCGTTCCGTGCATCCTCCTCCGCCTTGGCCGCCGCGCTGCGCAGCTCGGTGTTGAGCTGCCCGGTCCTCCCGGGGACGAGCGCTAGGGTCCCTTGGGCACACGCATGGAGGTAGCAACAGAAAAACCGGATGAAAACCACGTGAAAAAACCCTATGAAAACTGCATGAAACCAATGACAGCCATAGAAAAACACAATGAAACCATAGAAAACCAAGTATCTTATGGGGATCTGTTGGGGGGATTATGGAATTTAAGGATGTTTAAGGGGGAAATTGGAGTACAAACCCAATATTGTGCGATATATTGGGATATGATGGTAGGCAACGGGAGATAAGTAGCATTTGGGGATACCCCAAAATGGCAAGTTTTCATGGGGAACATGCTCACACAATGTGGTACAATCCTCATGAATGAAACATCATCAACGGCAACCTCCTGAACGATTGATCCACAACAAGAATCGGAGAAAACATCTCCCAGCGAAAACACAATCTTACGAATCGTGGGAGGAGATTAACTTCCAAACAAGGTTAACCAACAAGTCCTCTAGATGAATCCACCGAACCGTTCTAAAACCAAAATCTCATTCTTCTCCCTGTCCCAAGGATGTTACACGATGTTACAGTGGTCCATAGAAACACCTTCTCCCAACCCACTTGAACTCATCCAGTTCCATCATCTCTCCCTTCCACCGCGATCCATGGCAGTCCCATGGCGGTCCTTTGCAGTGCAGCAGTTTGAACCTCCAGCTGCGCAAAGCTGCTGCGCTGTGCCTTCTGCGCTTCCTCCAACTCCTTCCGCAGCTGCGAGGCCTCACGTTGGTTCCAATGGGACCACTGGGTCTGGAAGAGCCTGGGAAGGCTGGGGGATGAGGCTCTCTTAAGTTGCAATGTTTTTTTCCCAAAAGCATCTCCGATGCTTGGGTTCGTTTAGTTTAAACTTTGCCGCGGGGGAGCGGCACTTCAGCGACGATACGCTGGACGGACGGGAAACCGTGGAAAATAGCTTGAGGAGAGCTCCTATGGGAGGGAGCGAGGCGGAAGCATACGGGAAACCGTGAGAAATAGCTTGGGGAGAGCTCCGTTGGGAGGGACGGAAACGACGACACGGTGGACGGACGGAAACCGTGGGAAATAGCTCGGAGCGAGCTCCGTTCAGAGGGAGCGACACGGAAGCGTGATGGTGGACGGACGGGAACCCATGGGAAATAGCTTGGGGAGAGCTCCATTGGAGGGACGAGACAGAAGCGTAGCTCCGTTGGGAGGGAGCGTGATGGAAGCGTGGACATGGTGGACGGACGGGAAACGGTGAGAAATATAGTTCGCAGGCCATCCGCCCTTCACTGCCATGGTGCTTCAGTGTCCGTTCAATCATTTTGGAGCTTTTGGATTCAGAAAGCGAAGTTAGGCACGACCAGCTGCAGGCCGCAGGTGCCATCCGTCCTTCACTGCCATGGTGTTTCAGTGTGGCGAAGGGTCCATGTTGGAAGTCTGGGAAATAATTTTGGATCTAGTTCCTTATGGATTCAGAAAGCAACGTTAAGCGCGACCAGCTGATGGTGTTTCAGTGTGGCGAGGGGGTCCCTTTTGGAAGCCTGTGCAATCATTTTGGAGCTAAGTTTCTTGTCACTTCAGAAAGCGACGTTAGGCACGACTAGCTGCAGGCCGTAGGTGCAACAGCAACAAAATAATCCATCCCCAGCCTCTGGGGTGGGCGGCGGGGGGCAGGAAGCCCCTTAATAAAAGTTAGAGAAGTTTAGGAATTGCACATCGGTTCATTGTGCAAAGACCGACATGGTACTGAGTTGCCCCCCCTGTTGCCATCAGTACGCCCCCGCCCTCCAACCTCCTGCGACATTGCGACTTGCACTTCGGCCAGTCTTGCCTGAGGGTGACTTCCAACTTAAGGGTAAAAGCATCTTCCAAGGCAATTTGTTTATCTTTTTGGGCACTTCTGTCCCATAGAGTTCTGGCCTTTTACCAATTATAATTCATTATATAAGTCAGCTTCAACGCCATGTATGAAACAAAAGGAAACAAAAGGCACATTTACAATTTATGACGATTTATAACCATTTCTTTATTATCGTCGAAAAACATTTCGAACTGGTAAAGGGCCTTATAACTGCAGGTTTCAATGTGCCCATCAGCGCCTCCGCTTCGGACTTCATCTTTGCAACCAGCTCCTTCGGCCGGAGCATCTAACGGAACACTACGGAAAGCCAGCCCTAAAGACGAGCCAAAAGTTCGACTCCAGGAACAATATCAAGACACCCAGCCAATTTTATTTCATAGGCGTGGAAAATGAATGCATTCCTGAAAATGAACTAATGGAATGGAACAAACCTTTCTTTTTGACCCATTTTCTGGGTTGCAATTTGTGATTTCTGGGGGTTAGTCATGCCAACTCGTGCAGGACTCACAGGCAATGGCACCTTCTGCTGCAGTTGGCTTTGCTTCAAGTGATGCTTCAGAACAGCCTGAGGGTCAGAGCTGGCCATGTCGCATCAAAGGCAGGTGTATTATGGCATTCCACCTTTCTTTTGGATGATTGACAATTTGATGCACCAAAAAACCAACCATCATTCCCCACTGTCTGCTAACTCTTTTGGGGCGGCCAGAATGATACAGTGAAACTTACTCCCCTTTTTTACTGAACTTTTCAATGCAAGACATGATACACGTCTCACACTTCCACCATCTTCCGCTCTGCCACGCCACGTTCTTGGTGCGCCAATGGCGACGATCCTTTCGCTCCTCGGCATCCAACTTGGCAATGGCTTGCAGCAGCTCCTGCCATGGACAAGACGTGGTCTTGGTGCATGATTCACCGGCTGCAATACTACACATTTCCCATCCCAAGATATCCCAAAATTACAACTTATCTGACCTACAAGCGGCAGGGTCAAGTCATAGCATCTCGTCTTAAGTCATTGCCGGGGTCCTGTTTCTGCATGTGTACGCTGCAAATGGTTTAAGTCACGGCCGCTCGTTTTAAGTCATAGCCGCATGATGCCTTTCTCCATGTGTACGCGGCTTCGACCGAGGCTCATATTATACTGTTTTTGATCAGTTCAGCATGGAAATCCTATTCATGGCATATGGTTTGGGTATGTGTTCCTCATGTAACTCACCATGTAACCGCTTGATAAGTAGGGGATAGTAGGGGTATGGTTGTACTCTTTGAAATCTACCAAGCAAACCCAAAACCCTTGAAACCGCAGGACATTGGAAAAAGACGAACTTTTCCGGAAAAAGTCGAACTTTTGGTTTTCTGGAATTTCAACAAATTATGAGAATCATACATATACCATTGCAGCCATGGAAATCCTGGATGGAGACTATATGGTACATACAGTTCTGCATGATTTGTGCATGTGCTAGCGTACATTATAGTACAAAGAAATTGATATATCTATATAAGTTATACTGTATATATACAATATATAGATATAGACATATACTTCACAAACGATGTATATATACATGCTTCCTATCAAATTATACACGTGCATGTCACACAAGATTTAAAAATGTTGATTGCAATGGCAGATTGCAAAACTATAAAATAGTTGGGATTATATGTAAGGGACCACACATGAACTTGAAAAATTCATCTATGTAGGTGGATCGGTGGATCAGCTTTAACTCACATCCATCCTATATAAGACATGCATTATAAAGCATGTATCGAATTGTCTTCTAGCATTGGGCCCTGGCTCTGTTTGCAAAGTGAAGGAAATGATTATGCATACAGTCCATCAATATAAGGTAATGGACCACCAAAATTCAATCTTGAACAATCAAAATCATGCTTTTCATGGGATATTGCCAAAAGTCGAACTTTTGGCAAAAAGTTGAACTTTTCCCATGTTGATGCCAATAGACGAACTTTCCAGCTTTGTACTGCAAATTCATGGACTTGGGGCTCCATAGGTATAAACGCAATCAAAATCAAATCGTTTTTGTAGGGTTGAAAGCGCTCCGGAAACTTTCAAACATATTGGAGACGCTATCCCCAGGATGCTTCAGCCCCCTGTGTCCACCAAAGACTTTCGTTCTCCATTTGCATGGTTTTTGATACGATTTTCGTTCACCCGATGCCTGCGCCCGGCATGGGAACACATGATTCATGCATGCTTTGGTAACACAACCCAATGGCCCAACGATTCTAGAAAGAAAGTAGAACTGATCCCCTACGTAGGTTTTTGTCACAAGTTCCGAACGACGTCAAAAGGAGGTCAAAACAAGCTACCAAACGAGGTCAGAAACTAGCCTTGGAAACCCCTGCTCCCAAAAGCAATGCAAAATACAGAGCCAGAACCTAGCTGTGGCTTTTATCTGCTTCTTCGTGCTTCTACGTATATTCGGAAAGCTGAGCCACATCAATATCATCAATGAACCTTTCAGTTTGATGAATCGCACAATTCGCCTGTGGGGAAGCCGATCTAGCAACAGTCTAGCAGCAGTCCAGCGGCGGTTTAGTAGCAGTCTAGCAGCTACCGAGCAGAAGTGGGGCAGCAGCCTAGGCCTTAGGAGAAGCATGCTAGCAGCAGTTTGTTAGAAATCTGCCAAGCACTCTTTGAGCAGTAGTTGCAGCAGTTTACCAGCGGCCTGGTAGCATTCTAGAAACAATCTGTAGCAGCAATCTAGAAGCAGTCCGGCAGCAGCCGGGCAGCAGTGTGCACGCTGGCCATTGTGACACCTAGCAAACATTTAGCAGCACTTCAGTGGCAGCTTAGCACCAGCCCAGCAACAGTCTATCTAGCAGCACGTCAGCAGCAATTTTGCAGCAGCGTAATGAAATCGACCAGCAATCTGTCAGCAGTTTGGAGCAGTCCAGCCTGCAGCGATCCAGTAGCAAACGACTTCTGAAAACAGCCGAGTAGCACTCGCTCAGCAGCACCCCAGCAGCAGTCTAGCAACAATGTCGCACCAATTCTAACTTTCTAAAATGCATTACCGAACAATATACGGAAGAAAAGCACCGCAAGGCACACGCTCACCCAAGACCAAAATATCAGAATCGGTTCAACATATACTATCATAAGATCAAGCTTTTGAACATGCAGTTCTTCAAGGCACACGCTGGTCCGCTATGATAAAACTGCAATGCTACGACTTTACCCCGGGACCCAGTAGGTTGACAATGCAACAAATCCATCCTATTTTTTTGGAAGCTCTCCATGCAAAAATATATGGGTTCCTAGCCCGCAAATCTCCACAGGGCCACCAAAATAGGGCACATGAACTGGTGCCCAAATAGGCTACTGGGCACCGTCCTGCTTTGAGTCTTCCAGCAAGGTCGCCTGCTTCAGGCGGAACCAGGGCGGAACTGTTTGTGACATTGCAAAGCCCGACATATCAATCCATGAAATACTGGCTGGTAAGTAGGGAATCCGATAATGGCATGAATGGGTGAATATAACGCCTACATAAATTGTAGTATAATTAACCTACAATCATCAACCACAGGGGTTCGTAATCTCCAAACAAAACATCACGCAACTATTGGCAATCTGGGGATATAACATGATATCACATGTGATATCATCTCCAACAAATACCTGTGATTTTCAAAGGTTGCCGGAAAGCATCGAAAAGCGCTGCCTCCTCCCTCAGCTGTGTGCTGCGAACTTCTTCCCGCCCCAAGGCGCTGCGGATCTCCTCCAAATCCTGCGAGACTGATGGAGCCATGTGGGTGGCATGACCCCAAAAACCCGAGGAATTCTGGGATTTTTCCATAGGAATTCCATGTTTCTTCAAATTTCTATAGGTTTCTATAGGTGTTCTATAGACTTTCTATGCTCTTGATTTTTGATGGCAAAATTTTGGAATCAATGATTTTTGCATGGATGTGTTCATCCGTCTTCATTTTTACAGGCAGTATTGAGGTATACAGATACATGATACTCTCATGTGTGCGTGTCTTTCTTTAAACATGCCATAGTGTTCAGGTAAATACACAAATATATATATATATATCATTATGTCATTATGATGATGATGATGATGATGATTATTGTTATTATTTTATATATAATTAATTCATCCTCTACAGCTGAGTGCTTGCATGCTTGCGGGCGTATGACATACCGTGTGATTGTCTTCATTCGGTCAATGGTCATGCATTCAGAAGCGAAATACTAAGCTTCTTTTGGGGGGCTGCAATTGACAGCACGCGTATTGGCCCAGTTGTTCCATAAATTGAAACTAGACCTGGGCTTTATCTCAACGATCTATTAACCTCAATCATTCAGCTCTAAAATGAAGTGAAGCATGTCAAGTTGGGACTCCGACTCCAAACCAGGCCAAACATGAGCAACAGAAACAACCTGAAAAACGTGAGGGACCATATCTTTGGCAATGATTTTACATTACATTACTGTACACTATTATTATTATGATTAATTATTAATTATTATATAGTTTCATATAGTTGACATATAATTTCCCCAGAGTGCAAGAAACGATTAGAACTCCTGAGTAAGAAGAAAGCGGTTCCAAAGCCCAACATAGCAACACCTAGCTACCAACACACACCCACCCCCAGCTCTATCATTGAATCATGCCCTGCCCCCCAGCCTTCTGCAGTCGTGACTTTTCATCACGATGATCCTTCTGCAAGATCTCAAGCCGTTCCTGCCCCGTGTGAAGCAGCTGTGGACGTGGTGCAGGGCACACTTTTCAACCAGTTCAAGGGAAAAATCGTAGGATAACATGGATAACCCACAATACAACCCATTCCATTCCCACCACACCAATTCCAGAGCCTCAGCTGCCTCCCGTTCTTCTTCCAACACCCGGCTGGTGTTGGCCTTCAAACGCAAGGCCTAGGGGCCGTGTGTTTCGAAGCCATGCCAAACATGCTGTCCCTAGTTGCTGCGAATGATTAAACACATGTGTCACTGGGTCATGAACTGGTCGATCATGGAATGATCATGGTAGCGGTTTTACTATGATTTGCACAAGCTTCACACATCATTATAACAACCAACAGCCATAGCCATCCGCTCAGTGACCTACCTGAAGCTTCACCCGAATCTTCAAGCGCTGCTCAAGGGAACTGAGTTTTTTCACCTACCAGCTGCAGGAATCTCGACCCTGGCATCTTCAACAACTGGTGCTTTCCAGTACCCAAGGATTTTGTGTCACTTCTTTGGCTTCACGGTTTCATCCAAAAGCACGGGAAAACCAGAACCCCCCAAGGGTTTGCGTCTCAGGCTGCACCCGGCTGCACCTTCTTCTCGGATTCCAAGCATTTTCCTTCCACCTCTGCCACTGCCAGTTGCGCAGACATGTCCTCAGCTGTCCACCGAGATTGGCCACACTGAAAAAATTGTATCATATCAATTTGATATGAAGAATGTTCGAAGGAAGTTTAGAAGTCAAACTTCCAACAATATGGACATTTGAAAAGCAGAGATGGGAAGGGTCAGAGAGAAGAGAAGAGTAGAAGAGAGAAGATCAGAGAAGAGAAAGAGTCAGAAGAAAGAAGATGCAGATGCGCGAAAAAGTCGGAAAGTCGCGAAACACTGTTTTTCCAATGATTTGTGGCTCCGGAGGGTCGAAAAGTAGGCTCGCTAAAGCGGCGGGTGCGGAGCTGGCCAGATGAGAGATGAAAAATTGCATGCCGTTGTGGCGCGAAGCACGTTTCCAAGTCAAAATGTACAAAGCACACCAGGTCCGGACCACTTTTGGAAGTTGAGATGTTGAAAAAGTGCACACTGTTGTGGCGCAAAGCACATTTCCAAGTCAAAAGTGCAAAAAACTGACGGGTACGGAGCACTTTTGGACGTTCAGACGTGCTTTCGCGTGGCTGGCATCAATTTTTCGTGGCAGGCGCAGTACTTTAGACAGGTGGAGTGGAAAAATCGCAAAACGCATTGGTACGAGGCTGTCAGCTCTGCACTCAACTTTCCATTTTTGAAGGAAGTCTCGCAGAATTCATTTGTTTTTGATGTTGTTAAATACAAAAATTGAAGAAGTCTCGCAGAATTGCTTCGTTTTGGATGTTGTCCAGTTCAAAAAATGAAGAAGTGTCGCAGAATTGCTTTCGTTTTTGATGTTGTCAACCTCGAAAAATGAGGAGTAAGTCACGCAGAAATTGCTGCGTTTTTTGATGTTGTCAAGTCTGAAAAATGGGGAAGTCACGCAGAATTGCTGCGTTTTTTTGTTGTTAATGTTGTCAACTTTGAAAAATGAGGAAGTCACGCAAAATTGCTGCGTTGTTTTTTCCCGAATGCGTAGCAAGGGTTCCCGTTTCACTCTGGGGGTCTGGGGGTTGAGGGTGTGTTCGCTCGACGTTGCCTTCACGGTCGCAACCGTCCGCAACCGTCCGCAACCGTCCGCAACCGTTCGTGTGAGGGCCGTATGGCCGTGCCTATGGGAAGTTCTGCAGGAGGGATCATTTTTGGAGGTTTCAGACGTCTGGTTGCTTCGTTTCGCGTGGCAGGCGTGGCACTTCGTTACATTCAGCAACGTTCTGTAACGTGTCGAAAGTCGTTTTGCGTGGCAGGCGCAATACTTTTGCGACGTTTTGCGAAGATGCGTGGCAGATTTCGTGCCAGGCGCAGCACTTTCGACGTGTCCATCGTCATTTTTCGTGGCAGGCGCAGCACTTTAGACGTGTCGTGTTGCGTGTTTTTTGTAAATCGCATTGGCAGGGCTGCGTCAAGTGGCGACAAGGTGCAAATTCCGTGGCAGTCATGGCATTTTGTGCGATGTGCTGAAAATTGACGGAAGCCTCGCACGAAACATCGATTTTGAGGTTGCAAATTTTCATGTTCTAAGGAAAACTCGTAGGAAAACGTCGATTTTGAAGCTACAAAGTGTGAAAATTGGAGGAAGTCTCGGACGAAATGCTCGTTTTGGCGCTCCCACGTGTCTCGTCTCGCGTCTCTGGTTTTCCGGTGGCCTCGCCGTGTCTATGGGGGAAGCTGCAAAACATGTCTCTTCGGCATGTTTCAAAGTGTGAAAATTGGAGGACGTCTCGCACGAAATGCTCGTTTTGGTGCTTCCACGTGTCTCGTCTCGAGTCTCTGGTTTTCCTGTGGTTTCGCCGTGTCTATGTGGGAAGCCGCAAAACCTCTCTCCTTTTCAAAGGTTTCCACGCAGGTTGTCATGTCGTTTTGCGTGGCAGGCGTGCCACTTTGTGACATTCCAACCTGTTTAATAACATGTCGAACATGTAAAAATTGGAGGAAGTCTCGTACAAAATGCTGATTTTTCTGTATCCACATATCTTGTCTCGAGTCTCTGGTTTTCCTGTGTCGTCGCCGTGTCTATGGGGCAAGCTGCAAAACATCTCTTTTTGAAGGTTTCCACGCAGGTTGTCATGTCGTTTTGCGTGGCAGGCGTGGCACTTCGTGACATTCCAACCTGTTTGCTAACGTGTCGAAAATGTCAAAATTGGAGGAAGTCTCGCCCGAAATGCTCGTTTTTCCTGCACCCACGTGTCTCGTCTCGAGTCTCTGGTTTTCCTGTGGCGTCGCCGTGTCTATGGGGGAAGCTCCGCACTCCACACTCTACATTTTACACTCCACACTCCACAATTTACAATATAGACTCCACACTTTACACTTTGCACTTTACACTCCTGACTCCTCACTCGAGACTTTACACTCCACACTCCACACTTTACACTCCACACTCCTCACTCTACACTTTGCACTCTACACTTTACACTCTACACTTTACACTCTACACTTTACACTCTACACTCCACACTTGACATTTTACACTCCAGACTTTGCACTTTACACTCCTCACTCCACACTTTACACTCCACACTTTACACTCCACACTCCTCACTCTACACTTTACACTCTACACTTTACACTCTACACTCCACACTTGACATTTTACACTCCAGACTTTACACTTTACACTCCTCACTCCACACTTTACACTCCACACTCCTCACTTTACACCCCACACTCCTCACTTTACACTCCACACTCCACTCCACAATTTACACATTATACTCCTGACTCCTGACTCCACACTCCACACTCTACACTCCACACTCCACACTTTACACTCCGCATTCCCCACTCCACAATTTACACATTATACTCCTGACTCCTGACTCCACACTCCACACTCTACACTCCACACTCCACACTTTACACTCCACACTCCACACTCTACACTTTACACTCTACACTCTACACTCTACACTCCACACTTTACAGCTTAAATTCCACACTTTACACTTTACACTCCTCACTCCTCACTCCACACTCCACACTTTACACTCCACACTCCACACTCTACACTTTACACTCTACACTTTACACTCTACACTCCACACTTTACACTTTACACACTCCACACTCCACACTCCACACTTTACACTCCACACTCCACACTCCTCACTTTACACTCCACACTCCACACTCTACACTTTACACTCCGCACTCCACACTCCACACTTTACACTTTACACTCCGCACTCCTCACTTTACACTTTCCACTCTACACTTTCCACCCCACACTCCGCACTCTACACTTTACACTCCACACTCCACACTCCTCACTTTACACTCCACACTCCACACTCTACACTTTCCACCCCACACTCCACACTCTACACTTTACACTCCACACTCCGCACTTTACACTCCACACTCTACACTTTACACTTTACACTCCAAACTCTACACTTTACACTCTACGGCGCTTTACACTCTACACTCCACACCCTGCACTCTACAATTTACAAAATCCACACTCCTCACTCTACACTTTACACTCCACACTCCACACTCCTCACTTTACACTCCACACTCTACACTTTCCACTTTCCACTCCACACTCCACACTTTACACTCCACACTCCACACTCTACACTTTACACTCTACACTTTCCACCCACACTCCACACTCTACACTTTACACTCCACACTTTACACTCCAAAATCTACACTTTACAC
The DNA here is from genome assembly GCA_947184155.2 of Cladocopium goreaui. NCBI lineage: Eukaryota > Dinophyceae > Suessiales > Symbiodiniaceae > Cladocopium > Cladocopium goreaui. Next base: position 623,039 of record CAMXCT020004223.1, on the reverse strand, counting down.
TCCACACTCTACACTCCACACTCCACACTGCAGACTGGTAACAGGGGAAATATGTACAAGCCTGTTCAACTAAACTATTGCAGAAAAGTGTTCTGCGTGATTGCAAATCCATGTGTTTTGACATCTGTACCATTAACATACGTGTTAGCATTCGGGTTCGTGGGCTGCATCTTGTTTTCCCGAATGCGTAGCAAGGGTTCCCGTTTCACTCTGGGGGTCTGGGGGTTGAGAGTGTGTTCGCTCGACGTTGCGTCCGCGTCCGCAACCGTCCGCAACCGTCCGCAACCGTTCGCAACCGTCCGCGCGAGGACCGTATGGCCGTGCCTATGGGAAGTTCTGCAGAGGTGGTAATTTTTGGAGGTTTCAGACGTGTCGTTGCTTCGTTTCGCGTGGCAGGCGTGGCACTTCGTGACATTCAGACGTGTTCTGGAACGTGTCGAAAGTCGTTTTGCGTGGCAGGCGCAATACTTTTGTGACGTTGTCAGAAGCTGTGTTGCAGTTTTCGTGGCAGGCGCAGCACTTTGGACGTGTCCATCGTCATTTTTCGTGGCAGGCGCAGCACTTTAGACGTGTCCTGTTGCGTGTTTTTTGCAAATCGCATTGGCAGGGCTGCGTCAAGTGGCGACAAGGTGCAAATTCCGTGGCAGGCGTGGCATTTTGTGCGATGCGTTGAAAAATGACGGAAGCCTCGCACGAAACATCGATTTTGAGGTTGCCAATTTTCACGTTCTAAGGAAAACTCGTAGGAAAACGTCGATTTTGAAGCTGCAAAGTGTCAAAATTGGAGGAAGTCTCGCACGAAATGCTCGTTTTGGCGCTCCCACGTGTCTCGTCTCGCGTCTCTGGTTTTCCGGTGGCCTCGCCGTGTCTATGGGGGAAGCTGGAAAACATGTTCTTGCGGCATGTTTCAAACTATGAAAATTGGAGGAAGTCTCGTACGAAATGCTGATTTTTCTGCATCCACGTGTCTTGTCTCGAGTCTCTGGTTTTCCTGTGGCTTCGCCGTGTCTATGGGGGAAGCCGCAAAACCTCTCCTTTTCGAAGGTTTCCAAGCAGCTTGTCATGTCGTTTTGCGTGGCAGGCGTGGCACTTTGTGACATTCCAACGTGTTTGATAACGTGTCGAAAATGTCAAAATTGGAGGAAGTCTCGTACGAAATGCTCGTTTTTCTGCATCCACGTGTCTTGTCTGTGTGTCTCGTTTTCCTGTGGCGTCGTTGTGTCTATGGGGGAAGCGGCAAAACATCTCCTTTTCGAATGTTTCCATGCAGGTTGTCATGTCGTTTTGCATGGCAGGATATGGCAGGCGTGGCACTTTGTGACATTCCAACCTGTTTGATAACGCGACGAAAATGTTAAAATTGGATGAAGTCTCGCATGAAATGTTCGTTTTTCTGCACTTACGAATCTCGTTTCGAGTCTCTGGTTTTCCTGTGGCGTCGCCGTGTCTATGGGGGAAATTGCAAAATGTCTCCTTTGCCAAGGTTTCAAATTTTGAATATACTAGATTGTTGGTTCAGTGAGGCTTGCGGTTTGTAAATATATGGCAAGAGTGCGATTATGTTGAAGGTGGAAAGTTGCCGTGTGGACTCATCCAGATTTCACACAGTGTTGTTTATATATTTTTGGTTCTGTGTCGGCAAACATTTCGGCTGGGCTCAATAGCAAGAGAACGTTAAGCAGTCACAGTTCATGAGGAATGTTGTTAGATCAAGGAAAATTTGCAAGATCTAGACATTTCGAATGATCGTGAGAGATATGCAAGCAAATGTCGCATGCACGGAAGTGGTGCTTATGCAGGCATGAAGGTTGATAGCGATGTTGTTGAAGATCTGTCTTTTTTTAATATGGCGGGTCGCCGGTCCGCGCTGCAATGGCGTAAGCTTGCGCGCCAGAACTGCTTGCGAGGGCGTGCCGCGCGGTATGTTGCTGCTGCTGCGCTCTGGCTTGTCGCGGCTTGCGGCTGCTGCTTGGCGCTGCTGCTGCCGCTAACTATGCTGCTCGGTGTCCTTGCTGCGGTGCTGCTGCCGAGCTTTCTGCGCTGTGTGCAGCTGAGATATCTGCATGGTTTGCTGGGGCAGGAGGCGTTGCTTCTGGAGTTTGAGCATTGACATTTGCATCTCATATCATTATCGATACTTTAACATCGTTATCTTGGACATACGTGTGAGCATTCGGGTTCGTGGGCTTCATCTTGTTTTAATGTTGTCAACTTTGAAAAATGAAGAAGTCTCGCAGAATAGTTCGGTTTTCAAGGTTGCAGATAGACTGGTAGACAGGTAGATAGATTGACAGGTAGACAGACCGAGAGATAGATAGATAGATAGCTAGCTAGCAAGCTAGCTAGCTAGATAGATAGATAGATAGGTAGGTAGGTAGATAGGTAGATAGGTAGATAGGTAGATAGGTAGATAGATAGATACATAGTTAGATAGACAAATGAGATAGATAGAAAGATGGATAGATTAGATTAGATTAGATTAGATTAGATTAGATTAGATTAGATTAGATTAGATTTAGATTAGATTTAGATTAGATTAGATTAGATTAGATTAGATTAAGATTAGATTAAGATTAGATTAAGATTAGATTAAGATTAGATTAAGATTAGATTAAGATTAGATTAAGATTAGATTAAGATTAGATTAGATTAGATTAGATTATATAGATTCGATTAGATTAGATTAGATTAATTTAGATTTAGATTTAGATTTAGATTAGATTAGATAGATCGATAGATAGATAGATAGATTAGATAGATAGTTAGATAGACAGATGAGAGAGAGAGAGACAGCTAGATAGATAGGTGATAGATAGATCGATCGATAGATAGATACATAGATAGATAAATAGATAGATAGAAAAATAGATAGAAAAATGGATCGACAGAACATACCCCCGCGTATATACATATGTGTTACCGTATATATATATATATATGCGTGAATATATATATATATATATACACATGATATTACAGTATATACATACTATAATATCAATATGTTTTAAACAATGCATATAATGCATATACTGCATATACATGTAGGTAATTCTATGTAGATGTTGTACATAGTCTGTATAGGTTGGGCCAAGTGACCCAGCGCTGTTCTGCCTCCGCGAATCTCATCTCAGCCAACTCCCGGGCCTGGGAAATCCAACTTTTCAATGGATTGGTTCAAGGGAAATCGACGGGAAAACCATGGATTTTCCGGATTTTCCTATGTATGGGGGTTTCCCGCAGATTTTCCCTTAAACCAATCCATTGTTTTTCAAACATCACTATGATGAACATCATTTAATCAAAACAACTGGACTCCAGAGGATCCTAGATTTAAGGCGTCTCAAAACTGGAGATGTAAGCCGCAACAATGAGATTTCATATTTGAACCATGACAACCATGATATTTAATCAATGAATGGTAAATATGGGTCTGTCTGAAAATGGGGTATACCCCCAAGATGACAAGTTCAATAAATGTTATTTCGTCATGAAGCCTGCAAGACTGAGTCAGAATCATGAGAAACTGTTGTGTTTTTTCGTTTAAATATGTTAAATCCATTTAAATCCCCTGATTCTGATGTTGGTACTGGCCGCTCTCTAAACCCCAGGACAATGAATGGAACGAGATTTGGTCTGAAGTTCACTTCTGTGTATCATGTGTTGAATATTCTCATCATGCAACTCTACACCCGCGGCCTTGCAGGTGTAGACCCGGGAAATCACGCACGCTTTTTTCCCGGATGAATAAGCCGAGATAAACTTTATGGATATGTTTGATGAATTGGAGATAACCCCCAACAAAAATGACTTAAACTATTCAAGTGGCACACCTTATGAGCCACCCAAAGGCTTAATGCGTCAACAGCCCACGCCTCATTGGCTTCGTCGACATCCTCCGCAAAGCGGAGGGTGAACTCACCTGGGCCCCGATCGGTTGCAGCTCGTGACACTCAACGTTTCTGGCCCTGAAAAACAACAAGCCATAGATTACCATTGCAAGCTTAAGCAGCTTTCATGGCTTTGAGTTTCTGACCCAGTCCAGAGCCAGGAACGCAGCTTTTCCTGAGGGCATTTCACATTCCTCGCGCTCAGCAATTGTTCACCTCTCCCAAACTGTCGCCATCATAACATATCACCATCACCATCATCATCATCGAGGCCATCCTCACCTGCTGTCCAGCTTGAAACTCACAGACGGCCAGAGCTGGACCTCCCAGCTATTTGATGAACACTTTGATATTTCTTTGGAGTGATCCACCCAACCCAAAAATCAGAACACACATATATATATATATATACATATATATATATATATATGATCGATCAAACATGGCTGAAACTACGTTTTCAAACTGCTTCATGAAAACTTTAATCGTCCCCTCAGTTTCAAGGCGGTGGCTGTTATTCCCGGCATCTCGGTGCAGGTCTTGGGCCAAGCATCAAGACCTTCTGAATGATCTTCAGCGACTCCTGCAATCTGGTGATCCATTGTGATAAATCTTGGAGAATTGTGGAATTATTGTGGTATAAATGTGGATAAAATGTGGTATAAATGTGGTATAATTACTGTGGTTCACCATACTTCAGAAACCTTCACCCATGGCTGGCAATTGTGGAATAATTGTGGTATACTTTGCAAAGAATGCATCCTTGAAACATGACACCGTACATCCACTATCTTAGTTGGAGCCCTGCTCTCCATGCAGGGCATACTTTTTGTCAGCTTTGGCAACTGTTCATGTTTCAAAATGTGTCACTGTGTCAAATGCACCCCACATCAAATACCACAATCTGTCAATGATCCCTGAAAAATCTGAAAAGGATTGGTACTAAATGGTATAGCCATTGGATAACTGGACCGGAGCTATAACATCCTATAACTCAAACCCCTCCAACCGCTCAACGTCCGTTGTTCCCGTCCTTGCTCACCATATCCGCATGACGTTGGATGAAGCCCCGCCACACGTCAGACTCGCGACGGATCAGGGAGGCAAGTTCGTCCTGCGGCAGTCATAGGATCAGGTTTAGGGATCCAGATGGATCCAGGATCTCAAGCCGTTCCGGTGCGACTTGGGTGAAAACAATGAGTTCCAAGTGGATACCCTGTTATGAGAGGATGCCAAGGCTGCAGGAATGAAACAGGCTACAGTACCTGCCAACTAATCCCATCCTCCAAATAATAACCCCTCTGTATGACAAATCCATCAAAATCCAGTACTTCATCAGAGTTCCAGGGGTGGCCGTTTACCAAACCAGTCCAAATATCATATTCTTAGCATTTCTTAGTGGAATGGAGAATTAAATGATATATAATTTTCTATATCTATATATATAGATGTGTATATCAAGAAACTGCAGTAACTGACATCATGATCCACGGCTTCGATTTGCTTCATGTAAAACAAACAGCACAGCGGATTCCCCTCGTTTCTGGTGGTTTGAGCCATGGGAAAACCAAAACCTATAAGCCCCACATGCATTCGACATCATTCTACACAATTTCTTCAAACTTTCAACAATGCTATAATACTCATGATCCTGGTAGTTTTTTCCCACCAACAAAAACTCCATTTGTCTCCAACATCATCCACTCAGCTCCAACAACGTCCCGTGGAAACCGTGGCGAGTTCGATGGCTCCTGCAGTTGTTCCTTGATCTCCGTCCAGCTGTAGCTGGAGACTTTCTCCAAGAGCTCCGGTTTTGAGAGCAATGGGGAGATCACCAAGAAGGCCCTTGGGTTGCGATCTGCCACCTTGACATGGCAAGATATGGCAAGAGGCCAGGAAAAAATCTGAAAAAATCACCATGAAATCACCATAGTGACCATTGGTGTCCAGGGATTCATTCGGATTCTAGGCCAGATTGAGCACTAAAGGGCAAGTCCAAATAAGAATATATAAGGGACTGGGGTATGGTTTCAACCACCATAATCTGTGATGCTCACAAACAAGAACGGGATGGTTTATAGTAATGAAATGACTGTACGTATATGACCATATATGCAAATACCAATGGTCGGAGACCTTACAGGGGATCAAAGCATCAAGGTGAGTTGTGCCAACTTTGCTGAGGGTATTGGCGCAACTGGTAGCAGGGCTGCTATCAACCTCTGGCTTATCATTGGCATGTGCGCAAACATGGATTCCAACATCCGCTGATACTGTTGCCCTTCGGAGCTTGGCTCAAGCAAGTTGTTGATGTCTTTGCAGCGCCACCCTTGCTGGCCACCGATTCGAGGAAACCAGGCCTTTTTTTGCCTTTTTTTGTTCCAATCAATGAAGTCTTTGTCCCATGACAGTGGGCTATGTACAACCTTCAGTCTATTGCAGCATTGTGCAACACGGCGCCTTAGGGCCGAAGCTCTATATGGCATTCAAGCTCACCAAAATGTGGCTCAAAGCACCACTCAGAATCCACATTTTCGGCCCCCAAAACGGCCTCGAACAGCAGCAAATCATCTCACTCGCCCAAAACCATCAACACCTTTCCAGGGAAAAATGGGTCATCAGGCTGCATCTTCCCACCAGGGGCAGCAGCTCCTCATCACCTCCTTCAACTCATAGGACCCCAGGCGCGCTGCGCGCGCGGTGCCGACTTCGGCTCCCGGGAGCTGTTCTAAGAGCTGCCGGAACCATTGCCTCAGTGGCCGTGCTGGTCACCATGCACCGAAACGACCACAACAAGAATCAGCTAGGAATATCATGGAATATCAACATTTGTCAAATTTCTAGATCATTCTACTGGGAAATTGTGTGTCTTTGCAAATAGTTCAAATGTCTAAGCTAGTTCAAGGCGGGGCATATCATGGCAAGGAGCTTTCAGAATGAACAATTGCAAATGAACAAATATTAAATAATATAAATAATATACAATTATATATACCTATTATAATGTTAATAAATATCAAATATTATCAAATATGTATACAGCTATGATGCCATACGATGCCATACGTTTGTCAGAAGCTGATCTAGACGGAAACATGGCGACTTGACACGGATGGCGATGGTTTCCTGTGTGCTGCTGTGCATTGCTGTGCGGTGCTGCCAAGATCTGCCAAGAGTCGGGTTCTCATCTCGCATTTGTTGGTGATAGCGGCCAATGCCTGGAAGGGATTGTTTCAATGATACACTGTGAATAACAGGCATTCATGCAGCGAAGCAGGGCATTGTTTGTTGGAAGTCAAGTTATACTCGTATGTTATCTTATTTTAACTTATTTTACGCATCCTCATACTGCAATATATAGCATAAAATTTCACAAGGAAAGCATCTTAGAGAATGTTTCAGCTTCATTCTCACCATTCTGCCATATTTTGTCCAATTTTCTTCAGGGCATCCCAGTGCCTTCAAGCATCTCCTGCTTCTGAGGACCTTCGTCATGTGAGCGGCATGCGGATTGCAGCTCGCAGTCTCGGAAAACGTAGCGCACCAGCAAAGGTCGGACCTCCTAAGGGCGATGCGGCAGATGGCCTTCATGACACTGGAAGATGTCAAACAAATGAACTGACCCCTGAATATACATGGCATAACTTCTAGTAGTCAACATCATTCTTTCAAGCATTCAAGTCTTGGATATCCAAATGTAACATAAAGACAACAAAGAGCTGGCCTGCCATATCATCCGTGGCACACCTTTAAGCACCCAACAGGACCCAACAGGACCTGTATTGCATGCAGCACTAGACAAGCCTACATATCTCTCCTGCCCTAACCCTTAAGCCACGTTGCCGGCAATAAAAGGCACCGCAGGGGTCGCGGAACTTGCAGCAGCTTCGACCGTGGCGTTTTTTCCAAGTGGGTCGCCTTTTCCTGGGGCTGGTGGAAGTGGGATCATCCCACGAATCATGAATGGTTCATGTTTCCACATTTATAAGCCACTCAGATATGTCGATATTCATGGCCATCATGGCCAGTGTAAAAAACATCACATAATTGTATATAATTATTATGATGTTGTAAAGCCATATAGCCATATAGCCTGTATAGCTAGTTACTTGCGATTAGGTTTGTGGGGACTTACTAACTCGGCTTATTGACCGCTTATTAAGTGGGATGATCCTGCAAGTAATCAGTGTGGTGCTACGGGGGAAACTCCCAGCTGTTTCTTTGTTGGTCATAAAGGAAGGAACATCATGACACACGCACCAGCTGTCAAGCAAAACACTGATCAGAATTAAACTTAACCTGGCAATGTTTGAAGGAACGAGTACGGTTTCCAACCCACTGTCTTTGTAGCATCCATAGGGAGAGAGAGAGAGAAGTCAACCAACCAGGCATTCCAAGTGTCGCACACAGAGCAAGCTTGGTTGAAGCAAGTCATGGACTCCAGATCCTCCATGAAATGACTGCTGGTGCTACTCTGCTCGACCTCAAGTGGTCTGGCTCATGAAAGGAGCTGCGGGCAGCCTGCCCAGCACCACAAAATGTGGCAAGTGACCCCAGCATATCATTGATGTACACACACACGACACACGTAGGTAGATAGATAAATAGATAGGTAGATAGAAAGACAGACAAACAAACAGAGAAACACATAGATTGTACGTACAAATAGGATGGATGGTAGGATGGATGGATGGATGGATGGATGGACGGACGGACGGACGGATGGATGGATGGATGGATGTTTTTTTTTGGATCAATCGACGATCGATGGATATCCAACTTATATGCATGTTTAATGTTTAATCATGTTTACATGTACGGTCAGTTCGGGTGTGAGGTGTCTTGGTCATATCACCAATGGTGTCATTCTATATATATATATATATATATTTATCTAAACTCAAGAGTGGTGAACGATTGACCCCTCCGAAAGCGAACGTGTGCGGTGAACGGTGCGCGAGTGCGGTGCGCGCGTGCGGTGCGCGCGTGCGGTGCGCGCGTGCGGTGCGCGATATATGCGCGCAGTAACGCATGCACTGCGCGATACACGCGCGCAATGATAGTCTTAACCCCCCGCTGGAACATATACACTGTATACACATCGGCTCTCGGCTTGTTAAAACCCCAGCACTCAATCTCAATGGTGAGTTTCACATTTCACAGATAAATTGGAACGGATGAGGCTCAGGTTTTAAGATATCCATGGAGGTTGGACATTCCAAGTTATCAATGTCTACAGATGGTTACGGGTTTTGAACATGTTTGTGAAGTGTTTGTGCTCTACAATCTGTGTGCAAGTGCGAATATGTTGTATCTATCAATAAAAAGTTGTAGGTTCGGGTAGCACCATAGATGAAGTTGCAACTTTGTTACGTATGATGTAAGGATTTGAAGAACCTAACGTATGTATCCTATCTATAGGCCATTCAAAACATGTGTGGCACAGCGCTTGGCACAACTGCTGTGCTGAAATTATCTAAAATTATCCAAATTCTACTACAAAACAAACATTTCTGTTATGACAATGATATTGCTGCAACCAAAGAACCCGAAAGGATTGAAGTTGCACGAAGCGATGGAAGAAAAAGGGCTTGTCCTAGCCGTTCTGAGCGCAGGAAGACTTTCAGTACATTGAAAATTTCCGTTGGCGCGCTATTGTTTGGAAAAAACAATAGGTCTTGTAAATGACAAGGGTCAGAAAAGTTTTGAGCTTTGAAGCCAGAAGTTCTCCGATATTTTCTCGAACCATGTTTGTAAAAAATGATAATTCTTGGGTTTCCTGACCTGGTCTGACTGATCATGTACATAATCATGCAAAATGAGAAGAAATTGAAAATTCATATTCCTGAAATTTGCTTCTGGTTTTTGAAAGACCTGACAGATGTATTCTTGAAAAGTGAAATTGTCGGAGCAGTTTCTGACTTGACTGAAAACTGCCACTTTCAAAACTGCTTTTTGAACACCACGAAGTTTACAAAAAAGAGCAAGGTCATAATAATTTCAATATTCTGAAGTTGTCTTTATTGTTTTTTCTCCTTTTCGATTTTTTCAATTAATATGAAGAAGAAATTCAGAAAACAGAAAACCTGTTTTCTTGGATTTTTTCGTAATTTATCTGAACTTTTTGTGTTTCGTTTTTTGGAAAGGTTGAAAAACCCGAAGCGTGATTCAAAGTTTGCCTTTCTCTTCTGCTTTGTTTCTGTTTTAAGCTGCTTCTGCAATGAAAGCAGGCAAAAGGCGGAAGCAAATCATTGTTCTAGTTTTTGTCCCTTTTTGCTGTAAAAATGTTGCCTTGTTTGAACATTCTAACAGGTTCAGGAAAAATCCACAAATCATTTTTTTGCTTGTGGATTCAGTATGTATGTCAGAACAAACAAGAAAAAGGTCAGCCCAGCCAATCAATTTTCCGAACTGTCTTGTTTTTCCTGATTTCTCCGACGTAATTGAAGTCAATATTCAGAACATTCAAAGCACAGGGAAATCGGAAAATGAGTTTTCAGATTTTTTTTTGCAACAATTGTTTAGTAAAGATTTCTGAGCCTTTTCTGGTATTTGTGCCAATTTCAGTTTGCAATCGCTTCCAATAATCCAAATTCAGAAGATGCTTTTAGAAAAAAGTTCAGGCATTGAGATCTCAGAACTGTCTTGAATCCTTTTGAAAATGTCGAATATTTTCGGAACATACACAAGCATATGCCCTTTTTGTATCAAAATTTGGAAAGCTGAACGCCTCCTCCAAATAATTACTGAACTTTCAATCAAAGAATTGATCTGCACAGGCTTCAGAAAATGTTCCACAAAGACCGGAATTCTTATTTTTTTCAAGCGCGCAGTTTGTTAAAATTATGTTTCCTTTAGCATTTTCTCAGCTATGGCCGTACTTTGCAATTTCTGACTTTGCAAAGGTTGAAAACATTGTCAAAAACATTGAAGAGCTAGTCGTGACAAGGTGTGTGTGTATATATACATATATAATTTAGTTAACATTTAGAGAAGGTGAAACGGAGCTAGCAAATGTCAAGGAAAAAACTTCCAAAAAGCTGTGTTTTGAAATCATGTTAGCTTCCCTAGAACTTCCAAAAATCAACGGTACTGCAAAAGTTCCAAAAATCAATACACACAGCCTCCACAGACAACATCACGGATGAAGGACCTTGCCAAGCTATGATTTTTGCAAATAACACTGTGGAAATGGTTACCTATGATGTTCCAAGGTTGGCACCTTGGTCAGACCGCTTTCATTCGCCTAATTGATCCTAATCAGCTTGGTAGCTAATCTACTGCCTCTAAGGGCAAGCACCTTGCAGATTGTGCCCTGCTTTGGAACTGAAAGAAAATATGGGTTTGTATGTTCAAGAAGAGTATGCAGCAGATACGAAATAATTTTGCTTTTTCACGACACGTCCGCGTGGCGCAGGTGAAGTCGAAAACCTGAAAATCCCACACCTTCCCGTTTGTTCTCACAAGTTGCAAGGAATAATGCGCAAAATACCAACAACTATCAAGCAAGACTCGAGACACCTTCACCAGGCTATGTTTCCCCTGAGCATAGCCCCTGCACGAATGAAGGTTTCGGAGCTGATGTTGAAACCCTGCAAAGCCAGAGTTTTGCTTGACTTTGAATGATTTCACCGCGATAGTAACTGCTTCTGAGTTTGCTATAGTAAGGCGCATCTTGGCTCAAACAGATCCTCACACAGCCGCAAATCTACACCATGCAAACCCAAAACCAGCTTCAAATAAAGGGGAACAGAACGACTGCAAGAACAACGGCAAAAGGACCGCGCTATGCTTTCCTGGGGGTTTTCGTGTCCCCACAGGTACTTCCTCCACGCCGGCTCGGCACAGACTCTGTGACATCGGGAAGCTGCACGAGAAGCTTCAAACAGTTTTCCAAAAAACTCGGGACATCTGCACGAGATCTCAAATCTGTACGGCGCGAGATGCTCGCAGCAAGCTCAAAGCAAATATCAATCTGCGCAATTAACTGCACGCAGTGGCACTGTGCGCGCGCACTGCGCGCACACACTGCCCGCACGCACTGCACGCGCACACTGCGCGCTCACACTGCGCGCCCGCACTGCGCGCGCAAAATTGCTTCCAAAATCCTGGATTTTGCTGACAAAACCTCTGATTTTGCTAACAAAACGCTCGATTTTGCCACCAAAATTTGCGAACGGTCAGGGCGTACGGTGCGTACGTGCGAGCGTACGGTGCGCGCGTGCGGTCAGCAGTGCCTGTATACGGCGGCGCAAATATAGTTTACTGGATTGAATAATATCTAATACATACCCCTGTAGATTACCCCCTGTCACCCAGTGGCCCCCATTTTGTGGGCTTAAAATGAAGCCGCTGGGTTATTCCTATCTACAAAATGAAATCCTATGACCCCAGCTATAACCCAGGCTGTCTACAAAATGTGAGCCTCCAGGGGACCCAGCAAAGATGGAATTTCACCAAAACTGCTCTACAAAATGAAGGCCCCTGCCCTCTCGCATGAATAAAGAACCATCCATATATCACCAAACTCTGGGATGTATATTTTGCGACCGCTGAGGGCTCTCATTTTAAGCACATCAACCCTTTCGATCCGTGATGTTGACCTCACTGGAAAGCTCTCATTTTGTAGAGTGGTACCTTAAAATTGCCTTCTTATGGGGTTCTCATTTTGTAGGGAAGTATCTCTTACCCCAGCTGGGAAAGGTCCTCATTTTGTACAGCAAAATCCTTTGAATGTCTTTGAACCTTTTTTTTCCGTTTGCAACGACCACGCTTCATCTGCGCTATGCCCCGTGGAAAGCGTGCTGGACAATCTAGACACCTTGGAAAAAAAGAGAAACAAATTCTGTCCGGTTTTGGCAGTGTGTCCGGATATTTCTCGTTTTTTTTTTGGTCAAAAGATGCTTTCCGTATCCTTTCGTCATGCAACGCTTTCCACCGGTTTCAAAGTGACCCTGCATACCCCAACAACTCAACTTAGCCACGGCTTTTGTTCAACCATTGTTCAACCTCTGCAACGACCACGCATGGTCTGCGCATTGTCTGCGCTATGCCCCGTGGAAAGCGTGCTGGACAATCTAAACACTTTGGAAAAATAGAAAAACAAATTCTGTCCGGTTTTGTCAGTGTGTCCGGATATTTCTCGTTTTTCTGGTCAAAAGATGTTGTCGGTATCCTTTCGTCATGCAACGCTTTCCACCGGTTTCAGAGTGACCCTGCATACCCCGACAACTAAACTTAGCCACGGCTTTCGTGCAACCTCTGCAACGACCACGCATGGTCTACGCTATGGCCCGTGGAAAGCGTGCTGGACAATCTAAACACTTTGCAAAAATAGAGAAACAAATTCTGTCCGGTTTTGTCAGTGTGCCCAGATATTTCTAGTTTTTTTTTGTCAAAAGATGCTGTCGGTATCCTTTCGTCACGCAAGGCTTTCCACCGGTTTGAGAGTGACCCTGCAGACCCCGACAACTCAACTTAGCCACTGCTTTCGTTCAACCTCTGCAACGACCACGCATGGTCTGCGCTATGCCCTGTGGAAAGCGTGCTGGACAATCTAGACACTTTGAAAAAATAGAGAAACAAATTCTCTCCGGTTTTGTCAGTGTGTCCGGATATTTCTCGTTTTTTGGTCACAAAATGTTTTCGGTATCCTTTCGTCATGCAGCGCTTTCCACCGGTTTGATAGTGGCACTGCATACCCCAACAACTAAACGTAGCCACGGCTTTCGTTCGCCAGCTTTCAGTGCTTTCATCACAACGTCAAAACGCCTGTGGACTGCGAGGCCCCAGACAGATGGCGAAGTGTACTTGCTGTACCTGAGCCAGGAAAGTTATAGGCATCCCAAAGATTCACCAGCGCCTTGAGATTTAGGAAAAGCCGGCATCAAAAACATCCCGGCGGAATTCCGCCGGACCCGGAACTGTGCTCGTAAAAACAGCGTTTTTTTAAACAAATGTCGTTTTCGCAACAGCGAAACGCACATTTGATTCACATTTGTACGAGCCAAATTTGGCGCTTCAGCGTTGATTTTTTTTTGCTGGAGCCGACTATGTAGATTCACATAACGCCATTGCCAGCACTTCACATACAGGAGAAGATCTTTGCTGTTTGAAGACAATGAATTGGGGATGAAGTCTTTGACAGCACTCCATGCAGCATCAATTGCTCCAGTATGGCAAATGATCTTCTCCAAACTCACCGAAGTAGCGTAGCAACAAAAAAGGCACGAAGTACAAGGAACGTTAACATGCCCCCCCCCCCACCCACCCCTTTGGCATACACCGTAGAAAACACTACAGGAAATCTCACAGCGTATAGCAACATATAAGGTACGAAGTACAAAGGATGTACAAGGAACGTTAACATGCCCCCACCCCACCCCACCCCACCCCTTCGTGTAGCAACATTACCACAAATATTTCCACAGATATTAGCAGCGCAGCAACGTATAACGCACGAAGTACAAAAAAATCGTGTATACACCGTAGCAACATTACCAGAGATCTCAGCAGCGTAGCAACATATAATTATAATGTACGACATGCCCCCTCCACCCCACCCCGTCATGACCTCCGAACACACGCTAACAAAAACGCGCGTTTTACGAGCACGTTTCCGGTCCGCTGGCAAAAACATCCTCAAAGCACTTTCGACCTCCATCATATTCTAGATGCAAACAGAGAAATCATATTAAATCTATCCGGAGGACTCGGCCACAAAGAAATCAGGAGATCTAGCCAGAAAATCCGGCCACTTGACCCCCTCACATTCAGCGGCTTTGACTCTGCAAACTCCCTCTGGGGTGAAGGATGGATTTTTCGGGAATGCTGCATCGTCAAGATCGTGCAATCGTGACATCATATTTCGGATCAGTGTTCTTCCCTTCTCATTTTTTCGGAAATTGCTGGGAACGCTTGGGATGACTTCAGGCCCAGCGCTGCTTGTGCTCTTAGTTGTCTTTTTCACGGTCAACTGCTTTGTCTTTGCTTTTTTCTTATTTTTTTTCTTGTCTTTCTTTTTGCCTTTCTTGGATTTGCTTTTCTTCTTCAGATTTTCTTTCTCAGCTTTTCCCTTGGCTTTTGGTTTGGTTTTTGCTTCCTCCTCACGCTTGGCCACAGCACTGTGGCATCTTGTGCTGCCTGGATCATGCTCATTGAGTCCTCAGACAATTTGACATTGCAGCCATAGACGCACTCGTCAGACCTGTCGCACTGCAAGATTGAGAGGACCAAAGTCGGTTTTATGACAAGAGCAGGAGAGCTTTCTGTGCACTTCCACGACTCTGGAGAATCTTGGGAATAGGGTTCCATGGTGATGACCCTCAGAGCAACACAATGCGAGAATGGAACCCCGAAGCAATCCATGAGATGCACTGTGCGAGCATCACACATACCACGGGCACGCTCCAAAACGCACTCATAATTCTCCTGCGGTCGGAACCACCTGAGATGGGCAGCAGGCACCAGCAAACAATGGCACTCAACAATCTTTATTCGACCCTTGTGAGCACTGGCGCGTCCTGGCGCTATTGATCTGAATTTGAATATTGTCATTTACTGTGACTATTTCGTTTGTAAAATGATGATATGTTGCACCTGCCTCCTATGTTTCTATGTGCCCTGCCAAAAAGCACTGGTCAGAATAGAAGCCTTTTTCTCCTCTTGCAGAGTGTGGAGCGGAAACATGTCTCAAGGATACGGGGAGAAGTAGCGTGTAACAAGTGCCAACCCAGAGACAAAACCACATTCCTGGATGGCCGCTATCCAAGTCTTGGTGCACATTGCTACTGTACAACTGAATGGCAGATGCAGAAGGCATTGCGGAATGAAATAATAGGAACCCATTGCATGCCTGCAGACATCAGCGCCGACACCCCTGGTGACCTAACATCACACATGTATATTATATTGAACTTTCTTTCTTTCAACTCTGCTCTCGGGATCAAAGGATCCAAAGTTCCATTGGAAACTGTCGATTCAACCAGAAAGCTTCTACAACCAGGCGCTCCATCTCACAAAGAAATAAAACTGTTGGAAGCTTCTGTACATTTTTTCTGGCTGGCATAGGGGGTGCCGCTGTCTGTCCAAACGCAACAACCATCTGGCCAATATTCTGTGAATCACGACTGAAAAAAACCACACGCAATCATGTAACAGAAAGGTCCATGTATGTATTCCAAGAAAATTGCCAAGAAATGTCGCTTGGACCAGCGGCGGACACTAATCAGACTCGGACTTCTGGTCCTGGCGATGCTTCTTCTGAAGCGCCAGGAACTCAGAACATGAGACCCAATGCACTGGCCACCCTTTAGTTTTGGACCACATCTTATAGCCAAGCTCCTTCATGCGCTTCTTGACATAGTGGGTTTCACCCACAAGCTTGGCCCGGTACCCTTTTCCCAAAGGCTGTTGGATGTGCATACGGTATTCCCATAGGGTCTCTTGGCGGCACGGCTGCCCACCGTGAACTGATGATACGGCCGATCCACCTCCCTCCTCTGCTTTGGCGTTTTCTTCGCCGGCTGCGTGGTGCCATGGGATTCTGGAGCGGCGGGAACTGGCGGTAGAGAATCAAAGGCTGCCATCACACTAGGTGGCTCCTCTGGATTGTCTTCTCCCTGATCATCTTCTTCATCTGATGGGATCCACCACGATGGTTCACTGTTGTTCTCACTGTCGCTGTCTGGCGCAACGACATCGTTACTTGAACCGGCACGCGGCATTGCTGGAATGGGCTGCAAACGCCGTGAGCACAAAGGTTTCTTCAAGTCAGATTAGTTTTGGTTTTCTTCACAAATGTGTTCTTTTGAGCCAAGCAATGCAAAAGTATGCAAAAGTGGGCTCTGGCATTAGGCTGTACAAAATGAAAGCCTCTGAGTTGATGCAACCATATACAACCACTTGTCCTCTACAAAATCGAGGCCTTGGACCATGTGAACAACTCCCTAGGGAATCTGTTGAACACACCTTGTCTACAAAATGCTGTCCTACAAGGAAAGCTGGACAAGAGAACACCAGAACCCATCTACAAAATCACGACCGTTGTGTCCGGGCAGTCTTGCTGGCCTGCCACCAGAACAGCCAAATTTGGTTTGGACTGTGATGGCATCCCAATGGTTTCAAAATTGTAGACCAGCGTGAAAAATAAGAAACGCGATAAGCATAGGTTCTGATTTTGTAGAGCAGCACAAACAATCAAATCATAATCAGACGATATCAGTTGTTGGGGTAGGATGCCTATGCACTTCATTTTGTAGACAAATTTGACAATACCATGTCTAGTCTAGGCCTTGATTTTGTAGAAGCGACCAGGCACTCAAATGCTCAAAGGTTATGACTTTGAAGAATTTTGTAGATATAGGCGAAATATTTTTAAAGATCTTTTAAAGCACACGAGCCCACCCTGCACATACTTGCAATATTCTTGCAATCAGGACACTGTGCTTCGGAGGTAACGGTGCTCGTATCCACAGGTCCGGCTGCGGCCACACATGACAAGACCAAACCAAGGAGATACCACACAGCTGCCGCCATGGCTTGCAAAACCCGCAAAGCAAACCAAGAGGTGGATGGGAACTGGGGTACCAAATCGAGGCAATCCGGACAGCCAGCAATCTTCTGGGCCAAACGAAGCAACAATATTGTGGAACAAAATGCTGTCAGTTCATGACGGGAATTTAAACTGAAACGCTCTGGCATTTCCACACAAAAAAAAAACACATTCATGGTTAGGGCCTCGGAATGCCTTGAAAAATCTTTGGATTATCTTTGCCATATCTGTGAAGCGCTGATTTTCCTAAATGTTCTTTGCGCGTTTCTAGATTTGAGAGGATTGAAAGAATTTCAGTTGATGTTCGAATATTCTAATGCCTCATATCTTTGGGATTCTTTGGGCAATTTTGGGGGCGCCAAAAGAGTGCTCGACATCTTGCCGATATTCAACTACCCCATACTACCCCTAAAAAACTACCTGCGGAACCCCTCCATGCAATGGAGAAACTTTGCCGCCCTTTGGTCTGTCATCGCTGATCCGTCCAGAGAAGGTCCACGTAGCGTTCTGCCTGGAGTGGCAATTTTGGAAGGGTAGAAAAAAACAATGAACATTTTCGGAACCAACTAGCGACAGTTCAGAATCCATGCATGTGTATCAAAAGGTTCTGCAAGTATCCAAAACTCACTGGGTGACATTTTCAAATGGCAATGATTGTGCATGATTCTGCGAATGTTTTTTCAGGAAACTTCTCATCCAATTTTTCAAGAACATGAGAGATAATTGCGAACTTCAAAGATCTTCACCCCGAACATCCCTGAAGAATCCCAGCATGAGGATCCATGTGGGGCAAATAATGGCAAAACATGGATTGTCACCAAGATGCGCATTCCAAAAATAGTGGTGGTGGCTGCGTCTGCCAATCCCAGTGACTTTGTCACAACGCGTGACTCAGCAGGAATAGACAGGATATGAGAAGGCTTGAGAAGGGCATAGAAGGGCATAGAAGGGCTATATTTTTTCGGATTTTCGGCTGCGACTTATGGGAGCCTCTATTATCCCAGCATTATCCCAGCATTAGCGTTATTGACGTAAACTAACGTTGATGAAGGAAGAACATCAGCGTTATTAAGTTATCGACGTTTATCAGCGTTATTAGTGTTTATATTAACGTATGTTAGCAATATTAACATCCATTGGCCTCAAAAAAATCTTTCTGAAAAAGTGTATCTATCCCAGGCAAGTGAAATTGTCCGGAACTCTGCTCCCGGCTCGCTGCTTCAAGAATTAAAGATGATTCTCCATGCATTGCGCGTCACTGCCACGAGACAGCAGCAAAATTTGGGCAAGCGGCTCCACGCATCTCGTTCGGAATCCCACTTCGGGGTGGGAACCGTCTCGCCGCATTTTACCTGGGCAGGAGCTGTATCAACCGAATTTCAACCGATATGCTAAGTTTTAAAAAGAACGGATCGCAAAAGTTGACCACTGGGTGCAAAGAGCAGAAGCCTGCAGACTACTTCAACCAATTGAAATGAGAGCGTGAAAGAAATGAACATTGTACTGTACGTGAGGAAACTGCAGACCAGTCGCGCATAACGCCGGCCAGCCATCAGGAGGCATGGCCGAGGCAACAGGGTTGCTAGGCTGCATCGTGAAAGTCAATCTGTTGAGCACCAACGACTTCATATTCCAAAGAGCCCATGTTGTGAAGTATGTCAACGTAGTCGCATGTACTAGAGGAAAACAAAGAAAAACAATGAGAAACATAATCCAAGCATATCCAAGCGCTATGATTCTTGAGCCGTGGCTGTTAGGAGGCTCGCATGAAATGACAGCCCCTGGCCCTTTATGAAAACATGTGTTTCACCCAACCCCTGTATAAAATGAAGGCCTATGACCATATACTAGAACCCAAGATTGCCCAGGTATCTTGCTTAAAATGATGACCTATGCCCCGCCAAGAAAAACCTAAACACCCAAAACCTAAAAAAAACAATGTGTTTAAAATGATGGCCCATGGCCCACTATGGCGAATGCTTTTTAGGATGTCTAAAATGAAGACCTATGGGGTGTGCATAAAATGAAGGCCTATGGCCTACTGCAAATGATGCAACCAGGGACCTGTATAAAATGCACTGTGTTTGAGGCCGCTGGGCGTCCTCATTTTGTACATGAAATCTAGAGGGGTATTCTAATACTATACGACACGTCGCGCTCTCTTTGGTCAACCCTTCCACACTGGAAGTCTTGGGCAAACCTTATAGGAAGGAGATGTATGGCCGACACCCTCCCGGAATGAATTTTGACCGGGGCATTGCCCCCCTGCGGGCCAGCCGGTACTTTCCAATCTTCGTGCGCGCGGCACCAAGGCCCACGCAATGCCGCAAGATAAAGACACCGCAGGTTTGCAAACAAAGTGGTACACTATCTGTGCGGTTGCCACCCCATCTTTCGGCATCATTTTTACCGTCATGAAGCAGCGGGGGGGTTCAGATTCAGATAGTATTCGGTTCTTTTCCGCTGCCGCTTGTGCATAAGCTGCTGCCGAATTTGACCCAACGAAGACTGCAAGTTTTGGCTTGCATATACTGTATAAGTTTGAGAAACTTCTGCTGGAATTCCAACATGATGCCGCAAAATCTTCTGAAGCAGCTGCATTGATTTATTTTTGCAGCTGTTTCGAAGAACCTTTTCATCCTTGAAAGCTTTGATAATGTTTCACGACTAGCTCTTCAATGTTTTGACAATGTTTTCAACCTTTGCAAAGTCAGAAATTTCAAAGTACGGCCATAGCTGAGAAAATGCTAGAGGAAACATAATTTTAACAAACTGCGCGCTTGAAAAAATAAGAATTCCGATCTTTGTGGAACATTTTCTGAAGCCTGTGCAGATCAATTCTTTGATTGAAAGTTCAGTAATTGTTTGGAGGAGGCGTTCAGCTTTTCAAATTTTGATACAAAAAGGGCATATGCACGTGTATGTTCCGTATCCGAAGATTTTGAAAAATTCAAAAAAGTTCTGAGATCTCAATGCCTGAACATTTTTCCTAAAAGCATCTCCTGATTGTGGATTATTGGAAGCGATTGCAAACTGATATTGGCACAAATGCCAGAAAAGGCTCAAAAATCTTTATTTGTAGAAAAATCAAAGAAGTTCTGCAAGAAAAAAATCTGAAAACTGAATTGCTGTGAATATTGAATTCAGCTTACGTCGGAAGCGAATCCGGAAAAATCGCAAGACTGAATTGCCGACCTTTTGACGGTTTTAACGAACTTGGTTTTAACAGAAAAGATTTAGACAAACAAAAAACATGATTTTTGGATCTTTATCTTGTTGTCTTAAACCTTTTGAAGCTGAACAGTAATTAAAGAAAACCTGGAATCTCAATTTGAAACAGTTCGCTTTTGTGGCTGAACTCTTATTATCCAAAGACCCATTTTTCAGACAATGAAAAGAAAAAAATTGAATTTCAGTTCTCTGAGCCTTGACAGCTTTACGCTATCTCTGATTGTAAAGCAAAATAAAGCAGGAAAAGTTCACAAAGAGAAGCAGAGAGCTCAGAAAGCTAAATTTCTATGACCTTGTTCGTTTTGGCTCAACTTCTCTATTATTTCTCTCCATGTTGAAAAGAACGAAAAAGGGACAAAGATCAGGAAAAAAAAACGAATCCAGAAAACTGAGTGTCTGTTTTTTTTCAAATTTCAAGTTTGTGATATTTTTGGTATTGGAAAAAACATTCAGAAGAATCAGAAACTGTTCGGTCATTTCTGAAAACCAAAAAAAATTCAGGAAGGTGATTGTTTTGAACTTGCTGGATTTTTCCCATCTTCTCGTTGTGCATGATGGTGTACATGTCAATCAATCAATAAATCTTTGGGAATACAAAGAAATCTCAACTTCTGAAGACCATATTTTGCAATACAAAGGGGAAGTATCGGAAAACTTCTGGAATTCGTGTTAAGTTTAAGACTCTTCCGGTTTTTTCCTTTCTATTTCAAAGCGTAGCGCGTCAATCCAACCAACGGCGCGCCAGCCGCAACTTTGAACGCACTTCCTGAAAAGTCATTGTTGCTCTCAAAAAGGCTGCAAACATGTTTTTCTTCCTTCGTTTCGCCATGTTCAAT
The DNA here is from genome assembly GCA_947184155.2 of Cladocopium goreaui. Taxonomy (NCBI): domain Eukaryota; class Dinophyceae; order Suessiales; family Symbiodiniaceae; genus Cladocopium; species Cladocopium goreaui. The sequence goes on along the minus strand of CAMXCT020004223.1, from coordinate 601,530 downwards.
CCTTTCGGTTTCTCTTATTTCAACGGTATCCTTTCGGGAATTTCTCGACCCAACTTTTCTTGTGCCATGAAGCGTGAACAAGTTTCAGCATGTTCAGCCCTTTAAAGACATGACTTAAAGATAAGATACGTAGCGCGAGTGCTTCAAATATTTTCATGCTATATGCAGATACTTGCAACTTCCTTTGCGGTTCTATCTGAAGTTACAACTCAGTTATACAGCACTTTACGGACTCGTAAGCAGCTTGCCTTACTTGTAAATGCCTTGCGGATATGTTACGCAGTTCATCAAACCTAGAACTTTGATATTAGAAAATTACAATATCCGTAAACAATTTCTGGCAGGGCACCTCACGCCTGAATCTTCTTGCAAGACCATCCCGTGTCCCTTGCATTATTTTCTGGGCGGCTAGCTTCCCTCGCTTCGTTCAAAATGATCGAAAATGAAACTCAACGCATGCATTCTAGGTGTTGGCACAAAAGTAGAGTTCCGGGTTACTGGAGCAAGCAAAGACCAAGGATGCGCTTGAAAAAAAGTGATGTGGAACGCAATGCGTGTAATACTTTTAACTCAACATGCTAGGCGTTCTGAAAACCTGGTGGTCAAGAAAATCATTTGTTTTCTTCCTTCGTCTTATTTCTCCGCAACGCAGCAGGGAGTTGGCACGGATGAATAACTCGCTGGCTTCCTGCAAGACCACGCACCTGCCCACTAATTGTCTATACCTGGAACTATTTATCTTGTTTCCCTCAGCTTGCAGCAAGCAATCAAAACAGTACTGCCGGGTTTTCGAACAGAAAAGGTACCTCTCAATACACCTTAAACCCTACGGTTACACGCCGCAACTATACAGCACATGTGCCCCTCGCACCGTACACGTGCTCAGACATACGCACACACCGTATGAACACCCCATGCGTACTGTACACGACTCCTGCGCGCACCGCACGCGCAAACCACGCGCACCGTACGCGCACACCGCGCGCACCGTACGCACACAACGCGCGCACCGTACGCACACCCCGCACGCACACCCCGCACGCCCCGTGCGCACCCCTTCTCGTACCAGAACGGTAGGGTACAAGTCAAAACCTTGTTCTCACCATTCTTGGATTTAGCTAAATATATATATATATATAACTCCAAATTGCTCCATTAAGGCACTGCACACCATAGGGTGAAGCAATATCGCTTGCGGAAGTTGGGCAACACTTCGTGTACCTCAGCGCTGGTCAGGACTGAGATGATAGGATTCAACCACCATCACTGCGACAACAACCACAAGGACAACACTATTGAAAAAGGAAACCAGAAACAAAACAATTAATTAAGAAGCAAACAACAAACGTCAACAAACACAGAAAGACCATAACGATAACCCCAGCCACGACAACCACCCTACTGGTAGTTCTGATAACCTCTTGGAATGTTCGGCTGATGATGTCAGTAGTTGTCCAACTCACTGAACTGGTCAAGTTGCCAGGCGCGGATGAAACAAAACCAGTCGCCCGAGAAGAGGAGCGATCTTCACTGGTGCTGATGGATATGGATACACTCGCAGTTCTCCTCCGTGTTCTGAGGTCCATCCTTCATTCAAATAGAATAGAGCCGTCACACGCAAGACTTGCCGTCCTGGGAGCGCGAGCGCGAGCGTGTGGCCGATGCGAACCACAGCTCCACGAAACATATGCATCACGATGTCGGGAGACATCAGGGTCAGTGCTGGACCATCCCAATCAGCGGAGAATTCTACAAACATATACAACAAATTGTGAGCAATATCATTAAATAACAATAAGCCACCCTATTCATCCACATTCCACACAATCAACTGCCTGCCACGGACTTTCCTAACGGTCCTATATTCTATATAACGACATACAGATTTGATCCCTCTATGACACATGATCCTTTCCATGCCCCTTGGTGCGAGGCTTCCATCTTCCTCACCAGAAACGCCGGAGTCCGTGTGCATCGTGTAGCAGCCACCATTGCCCTTGTTGATCTGCAGTCCTTGGACCAAGAGCCGCCGATAATGGTTGGTCAGTGGCGGTCAATGGGGGTTCCTCATTTATCGAACCAATGATCCTGTGATGACAATCCCAAATATATTGGGTGGTGTAACTCCCTATAATCATCAACCGAATGGGGGCATTGAACATTTTGGAATCGGAGTTGAACTGAAAATTGGTGCACCATGGTCTGCCCCAACACCAACGCTTTCGGAGTTAAACTGACACATCTTTGATGGCCAACGGTGACACCAAGATTCTCAAGTGCTGCATAGAGAGGTCCCGCAGCACTGGCAGCCTGCGCAAGACCCGCAGCAAACCTTCGTCCGTGCCCATGCGAGTGAAGGTGGGCGCATAGAAACGAACATCTTTGAAGTCCAGGGTGGTTTCCTGAATGTTGGCTGGAACAGATTTCACCCGCCAAAAATGGCAATCTTCCTGTCCAAAAACAGGGATTCAAGCAATGAAAATAAACATGAAAATGGCGGCTTTCCCAGAACTTGAAAGCAGCAGAACTTAAGTGGGTCAACCACTATTTAAAACAAACCGTGATGCTTATAGGAACCCTGCGAGCTAGGAAATATCATTAATTCTGCCTGATTGAGCAACTATCCTTGACAAAACGCACAAGGATGTTAAGGCTCCAAAAAGACAAGGGCGAATGTCAGCCACAACATGTCTATAATCATACGGAAGGTCAATTGGCTTCAAATGAGCAACCTGGCCTCCTGCAGAAACAAAACTCAACATCTTTCCTATCCCTGGACAACGCCCAAAACGTCCAAGCAAGACCAAGCCACACAAATATCATGATGCAGGGCTCCCTCTTCATGTGAGTAGGATTGACTATCCCACATCTGGCCATTCTCCAACAAGATGTCCATTTCATGGCGCAAAGTCTCGCAAAGTGCAGGAGACAAGGCCTGGTCTACGATCACAAAGCCATCGCGGTGTAACTTCAACAGCGCTTCATCAGTGATTTTGCTTGACCTCAATGGAGCAGTATGGAGCAGCACTTTAATGCCTGGAGCCAACCCTTTAAGTTGCGATCAAAGTCACAGGCTCCGCAACGGCTCTTCAGGATCTCCCAAAGTGAGATCCAACGGTGCCAGCTTTGGGACACTAACCTCCAGCTGTGGCAGAACTCCACCATCAAGCTCGAAGTGATCGTCCTTGAGGCGTGTCCACTGGATCCACTGGATCCACCATAGCTTTGGAAGGGGATCTGAGATCTGGATCAGTTCTAGTCAGCTATAGTTGCATATATATGCATATATACCTATATATATAATATATAGGCCTATAGGATCTAGGTCCACGATTGTCAGTACCGAAACAGAATCAAACAGCTGTGTTGGTCACAGCTGTGATTCTCCAATTCCATTGGATTCTGGCTGTAAGCATCCCAACCTTAGACTGTCCCCAAGGAAACGATAGCTTTGAAACGTGATGTCATGTCATAATTTACACAAACCAATGTAATCAATAGTGAATCTACTGTACCCTAAATTCACTATATATATATTATATGTATATAAATATATAAATATCTGTGTGTATTATATATAGATATATATGTGTGTGTGTGTTTTTCTACAGAACGAGTCACCTACCCAACCAGTCCCTGCTCCAAGGCTCTGAAATCTCCCCCACCTTCTGGGCTGCTTCGACGAAGAGCCACGCTGAGCTGTCGATAGGATACCACCCGTTGATGCCATGGTCAGGATCCACTGCAACCTCAGCTCCATGCCCTGGGTCACATTTCGTTACAGTAGAGGCTTCCCTCCCCAAGAGAAAGCATGGAAGACTTATGAAACTTATGAATTGTTTATATCACTTAGAGGCTGACGTATTTTTCAATCTTTTCGGACATGTTCAACATGATCCTTCAAGAATTGGCAAACCTACTACATTCAGGGCCTTCTGAATGGCTTCCCTATACAAAACATCATTTATGGATATTTATAATTAGTGAGGTTCGCCCCTTCCCTGACGCGTTCATCGCCAATGTATATAATATAATTAACTTAACCCTATGCCAAAGTTCAGGAGTGGCTTATTGTTAAAGAAAGCACGCACACACAAACACAAAATATCCGCAGATTTGCATTCAGTAAAAAGGTGGCCGCGAGCCTGAATCAAGAGCAAGTAGTTCATACAAAAAATCATGCATTGTTTTCCAACACCTCAAGGTAGCATAACAACACGAACAAAACCCTACAAATCGGAATTGACAGGCAGCTATGGAGTTGGAGATCTCAAAAATGTTGTCCGCATCCGGCGATGGAGTACTCTTCGCCCAGGAATTCTGGACATGGACCAGCCATGGCATTCTGTTTCTACCAAGCTCCCAACGGTAGTTCTGGAGTGACATGTGAGACTTCCCGACTTCCCGACTTCGCATTGACGAAGTTTGTGCCGACATTTAGGAACAAGTTGAAACACGGAGCAAAAATGGAGCTATTCGAGTGCCAGCTTGTGTCAGTTCTTGCTGAACTTATTGTGAGCCCAAACACAGCAAACCGAAAAGAAGCCAAGTTTTGTATTGAAAGTGATACACAATTGTGCTTCAATGTGTCTCCTATCAAGGGGAACAGAACATGCACCTTAGCTGCAAATCTACAAAGTCCAATCCAAACAATATCAATGGTATTTTCTACATTTCTTCATATTCAAAGACAATAAATGGGTTTGCAGTGGGTTTGTCTATGTTTGTCTGAAAATAGGCTAGCCTAGCCCATGGTCCAATGGTAGCACTGTAAATCCATTGGTTGATCAACAGGCTCAGCTCCGGGCGATCAACACCAGCGCCAAATGCTGCTGTTCCAGCTCCATCAGGGGCGACGTTTGACCGCGATATCCTGGGATGCGACATGGCAACATGGCAACATGGCAACGCGGGATCGGATCTGGTAGGTCGGCATCAACATGAAACACATGTTATTTTCTTCGGTTTTCTTAGGCCCTATAGGTCCTATAGGTTTCAAGTGTGTGTGCGTGTGCACCATGGTCTGAGCCTGATTCTGGGCTATCTGAAAAAGTTGCAGCCAACACAACTGGATAAATCACCTGTCTGCACCCCTCTGCCCAACCAAGAATCGAATCAGGTCTCTGAAGATGGAGGGCGTCTTACGCAAGATGTCACTGGAACATTGCGGCCGCTCTCGCAGAAAGACACCTTCAATTGGCAATGTCAATGGGGAAATTTACCATTAATCGTAGGAAATGTGGTATTTTCAGACAAACCCATTTCGACAAAATGCTGGCAAACAAACATGTAACATGATCCCAATATTTGTTGCAACCACAAGGTTGGAGCAACAAAAACACCAACTGCAACTGTGATTTTTCCCAGTCAAAACCCATGGGACAAAACCCTGCAGATTTCCCGAGGACTCGATTCGCCAAGGCGCAAGATTCCCGATGCACCGGCAAGCCCTTGAGCGTGTGAAAGCGGATCACCTGATCATGACCTGCGCTACGGCAACACACGAAACGATCAGGAGTTCATGTGGCCAACCCAACAACAAACCATCATAAACCATCCCTTTATCAGAAATGGGTTCTGTAGGCCAATCCCATGGGTTGACCTGGAATTTAAGTCCAACAAGGTGGGGCCAATGACTGACCTGTCAACCAACAAGAGCGAATAGGTTATGATGACTGCAACGGGCACACAAATTTGGGATTCTCCTTCCTTTGTTTCCTGTGCTTGTTAAGCAGCCTTTGTCACCGATAGTGTCAAGGAAATCGAGTTGGAATTGGATTACCCCGCCATTGGTCAGCCATGAGGTCAGAAACTTGAGAGGGAAGGGCGAAAGATCGAAAGGTAGGCGTGGGTTGGAACAGGAGAAGAGAGCAAGGGAACGAGGCATATCCGCTGCGGACGGACGTGGGTGGAGTTGGGGCGGATATCGAAAAAAGTCTTCTGGGCTTGGACTCGAGGGCGGGTACCAAAAAGGTAGGTTTCAGGGAGGGGGGACACGACACACACGCAGACACACAGACATATATATATATATAAATACATACATATAGTTAGATATATGTATAAATATCAGGTTATGGGGTTTGCGAGGCAACGTGTAACTGGGGGCAGCACATTGTTGCAACGCGGATGGGGTTGATTCTGGTGTGTACATGTGTAGAACAGTGTGGGATTCACAAACGTGGTGTTTTGACCCCAGCATGTACCCAAAGCAACTGACTTAGGGCTATCCTGGTGCTGGAATCTTGGTGCAAAAAGTGGGCCCGCGGGGTGACTTCTTGCAAACGCGGCTTTAGAGGCGGACCTTGGGGGAATCGAAGGGGGGGGTTCAATATAGTTGTGATAATTATGTTCTAGTTATTATAGTAATTCTAGTCATTATAGGTGTTCTAGTTATTATACATGATAACTATATATATACGAATATACATATATATGAAACATATTGAAATGTCATTAGCGAAGTCTTTTGGTTGAAGAGAATATCTTCGAGGAACCCTTGCGGAAAATCCACCAAATGATCTAGATATGCTGAGCAAGGGGCAGCGATTATGCTTCGGCAACCACTAGCCAAAGCGCAATATCCCACAATTGCTGGGTAGAGTATGCATATATATATATACGAATCTATATGTATATTGAGATTATTTAGTATATATGGATATATATCATGGAATTATTATGTGTATATATATATATATATAGATACATATCTTTAACTATATTGTCGAAGGAAGTTGAGAAGCTAAACTTCCGACAATATGGACAGATGAAAAGCAGAGCAGGGCAGAGGCAGAGAGAAGAGAAAGTTCAGAAGAGAAAGAGTCAGAAGAAAGAAGATGCAGATGCGCGAAAAGGTAGGAAAGTCGCGATTCACTGCGTTTTTCCAATGATTTGTGGTTCCGGAGGGTCGAAAAGTAGGCTCGCTAAAGCGGCGGGTGCGGAGACATATGGGGAGATGAGACATGAAAAATTGCACGCCGTTGTGGCGCGAAGCACATTTCCAAGTCAAAATGCACAAAACACCAGAGGATCGGACCACTTTTGGCGCTTCAGATGTCGAAAAAGTGCACGCCGTTGTGGCGCGAAGCACATCCCCAAGTCAAAATGTACAAAACACACCAGGGTCTGACCACTTTTGGAAGTTGCGATGTCGAAAAAGTGCACACCGTTGTGGCGCGAAGCACATGTCCAAGTCAAAATGTAGAAAACACACCAAGTGCGGACCACTTTTGGCACTTAAGATGTCGAAAAAGTGCACGCCGTTGTGGCGCGAAGCACATTTCCAAGTCAAAATGTTAAAAACACTAGGGGTTCGGACCACTTTTGGCGGCTCAGAGGTCGAGTTTCGAAAAAGTGCACGCCGTTGTGGCACGAAGCACATTTCGAAGTCAAAATGTGCAAAACACCAGGGGTTCGAACCACTTTTGGAGGCTCAGAGGTCGAGTTTCGAAAAAGTGCACGCCGCTGTGGCGCGAACGAAGTCAAAATGTACAAACCACACCATGTTCGGACCACTTTTGGAGGCTGAGATGTCGAGTTTCGAAAAAGTGCACGCCGTTGTGGCGCGAAGCAGATTTGGAAGTTAACATGTTAAAAACACTAGGGTTTCGGACCACTTTTGGCGGTTCAGATGTTGCTTCGCTTAACTCAATTACACTACATGACACTACACTTTGCTGCACTACACTACATTACACTACATTACATTACACTACACTTCACAACACTACAGGTTACAACTACAACTACACAACTACAGTCCACTACAGTCCACTACAGTCCACTACACTAAATTACACTGCACTACACTCTCTACACTACACTTCACTACATTACACTACACTACACTCCACTACACTACAAATACAACTACACCTACCCAACTACACTCCACTACACCCCACTACACAACATTAAACTACACTACACTACCTTACACTACACTACACTCCACAACACTACAACTAAAACTACACAACTACACTCCACTACACTACACTACCTTACACTACACTACATTACACTACACTAGCCTCCACTACACTACACTACATTACACTACACTACACTACCTGCCGCTACACTTCACGACACTACTCTACACTACACTCCACTACCACCTACAACTACAACTACACTCCACTACATTACACTACATTACACTACATTACACTACACTACATTACACTGAATGACACTGCACAAAAGATAGACAGGTAGACAGCTAGACAGATAGATAGATAGATAGATAGATAGATTAGATAGATATGATAGATATGATTGATAGATAGATAGATAGAGGGATAGAGGGATAGAGGGATAGAGGGATAGAGGGATAGAGGGATAGAGGGATAGAGCGCTAGATCGATAGATCGATAGATCGATAGATCGATAGATCGATAGATCGATAGATCGATAGATAGATAGATAGATAGATAGATAGATAGAGAGATAGCTAGAGAGATAGACAGATAGATAGACAGATAGATAGATAGATAGATAAGATAGATATGATAGATATGATAGATATGATAGATATGATAGATATGATAGATATGATAGATATGATAGATAGGATAGATAGGATAGATAGGATAGATAGGATAGATAGGATAGATAGGATAGATAGGATAGATAGATAGATAGATAGATCGATAGATCGATAGATCGATAGATCGATAGATCGATAGATCGATAGATCGATAGATCGATAGATCGATAGATCGATAGATCGATAGATCGATAGATCGATAGATCGATAGATAGATAGATAGATAGAGGGAGAAATAGATGGATAGATAGAGGGAGAAATAGATGGATAGATGGATAGATGGATAGATGGATAGATGGATAGATGGATAGATGGATAGATGGATAGATGGATAGATGGATAGATGGATAGATGGATAGATGGATAGATGGATAGATGGATAGATGGATAGATAGATAGATAGATAGATATGATAGATAGATAGACAGGTAGACAAGAGTGAGAGAGATCAATCGCCTTTCAGTCCAGCAGTCGCTTCGCTCTGCCATCTCTGATTCACAACAACCAATCTCTCCTATAGGTTTCCTATTTTTGAAACTTCCGCCACCGCCTTGTGCGGTACTACTGGTGTATCATGTACGATTTTTGAGACTACTGCAACGCAGTCCGTCGCAACGTTCTTGCTACGACATTGTTCATCGCAGTTGTTAGGGTGAACGAAACAAAGTTCTTGAGCAATCTGACATTGTCGAGTTTCAGTGCGGGTCTTGACTTCGGTTGGGGTGGGGATGTATGTAAACGTGGTGGGTGAAAGTGCATGTGCGGCTGTTGGCGTTTCCTTGTAGTCCGCCTATGTTGCAAACCCGGCTTTAGAGGCGGACCTGGGGGGAATCGAAGGGTGGGGGGGGGGGGGCCCCCCTTGAAAGGCGGACCGAGACATAACCGGCCCAAACTCTTGCACTTGCACCGCTCGCCCCCTAATACTTGCTACGCAAGGGGGAACTCAGGTAGCTCACCGCTACCTTTCGAGATATAGACTATAGACATGTACAGTACATGCATGTACAGTGTAGCTTGCGGTGAAACCTCTACTAAAGCATAAACAAATCTCCTGCCGCTGCCACAAAAGCGAAGTGAGGGAAGAAGATGATGGAACACTAATATGTCCTCTTAAATGTATGTATTCATGTGTATGCATGCTTATACATATATGATGTATATATATATATATATAAATGTGCGTATACATGAACATGTATATGTATGTGAATGGTCTTTTATATATCTTAACTATTTATGATCCATTTTGCGGCACATCCTCACCATAGGGAATCACCAAAAACAGGCGAGCCACTGAAGATCTTCTTCACCTTCTGCCCCTCGAAGAGTTTCAAGAGCTGATCCCCAACCTGGCGATGTTTTTCATGGCACAACCCATGTTTTAGGCGGGACTGTACACTTTTTATAGCTGCACAATATACATATCTCACACACACACATAATATATATATATATATATATAATCATATATATATATAAGGTACTAGTACATACCAAAATATGTAGTATGTGCACGCTATGTAAATACTGCATATGATAATATGATAATATGTACCTACTGTATCAGATATAACATGTCCTGTGATGTGTGTATGTATATATATATATGTATATATATATATATGTAGGTACAATGAACAAAGCTGCAAATATCTCTAGAAAATATCAACATGAACCCCACTGGGTCCAATAAAGCACTTGGACCTCTGCAAGTCACGTTTACAACCCCTCTAGCGGTAGAATGATGCCAGTATGAGTCGCGGACAATTTTCTTTACTACTCCCAATGGACATGGCCAAAGCGGGTGGTCCCCAAGATTTGTGCTTCCATGCTGCGTACAAATAGGGTATCGGTAAGTGGGTGGTCCCCTATCGGCTGTGAAGGGTTTCACACAAATTTGAACATCCCAAGTCCACTCCCTACTACTTTAATCTTCCGCTAATTTTGTCGCTTACTCATAGGCAAATGGATAGTAAGTATCTCGCATTCTCATTGGTTGAAGCTCGGAATTGTCATCCCTTCACATCCCTGCACCACCAAGTCCAAGAAGCTGAACTTGCAGCTCGTTGATAGATTGGATCCAGATTTTCTACCTGCCACAAGATCTGGCCACCGCAGCTGTGACAATTGCTGATTGTGGCAAGTCATAGTAATGTCAGGACGTGTTCCATTATGTTTTTCGCAATGAAAGTCACACAAGAACTCTGAAACCTAAGTTTCTTGTGGTCCCGGCATCCCAATCGACCCACAGGAGAATTGTTGGTAATTGCACATCGATGGCATCCAGTCCCAATTGATGGTCATTTTCCACAGTTGCAACACAATTCTTTCTCCATCAGCCCGACCTCCTCGCCGGCAATGGCTTGCAGGATGGCATCCTTCTGCTCATTCATGCGGGCAGCATGATGGTAGACCTGCGGCCCAAATGGAAAAACTCTATGAACACAAATAAACCCCAGTTTATCGAGGTCCTGGAAAAAGCATGTCACAATGTGTTATATTATATACATAGCATATTGTCTTTATGTCAGTCTTCACCAGAAGTTGGAATTTCTGGTAAGGCTTGCTACATAGAGGGGCGCTCTTGCAAAGTACATCTGCTGCACACGACTCCGGAGAGGGCTGAAGACTTCGCAGCCGTGGGCAACAGCACGACAATCATAGTGATATATGATGTTCATGATAATACACACACACATATATATATAATAATAATATATCCTTAGCAAAATAATAACAAAATGATAAAACATAATCATATAATATTATGATGAGCCATCTTCAGCCCCAAAATCCACGGTTGTTATAGATCTGATACGCCATGATTCGTGCCGCCGAGGAGCGAGGAGCTGCTTCTTGTTCTCCAACCATCTCAGGCCTTGAAACCTCGAGATCTGACTGCTGCCTCACTTTAATGGGACTTTAGTGGTGATTCATAGGGATTTAAGGGGATTTCATGAAGTTTCATGGGATTTCATGAAGTTTAATGGGATTTCATGAAGTTTAATGGGATTTCATGAAGTTTAATGGGAAATGTTGAAAACTCGCCACCTAATATTGATCCAATCCCCCAAGCCATGTGCATCACTTGGCCAGGTATGATATGAGATATATATATATATATATGAGTAATGTGGTAAAGCCAATGATAAACATTCCCACCAACCATGACTGGGGGTCCTTTAAATCATCTCAAGTAAGGGTATACTAATAACCTCCATTGTGGATTGTTTTTTCTTGGGTTTATCTCATTCTTAATCTTATAATAATCTCTGCCAGCCTTACTCTGGAAATCAATGATTTACTTATTTTATCATTTTTCATTTTGGTTTTCAATTTTTTTATCATAGATATTTACATTTTTTTTCATATGTTGTTCCTCCTTTTTGGAGTTTTCATTTGTTTTTCATTACTAATTCTAGTGATTGCATAGTTGTGGTTTTCTTTTGTTTGTTTTATGATGTTTTTAGGTGGTGTATTGAAATGTGTTGAAGTGTATTTAATTCCTTTGCTCATTCCACAGTAGCTACTCCGTGCCTCACAAAATGAATATAATTATTAACATCTAATCTTGTCTTATCTGAGCTTGAGTGGGCTGGGCATTGTAGGGCTGGAGGTGGAAGAGAAGTTAGGTGAGCTGGCTGGTAGGGCCGGGATGGTGGAGGTGGGTGGGCTGGCTGGCTGGTAGGGGCGGATGGTGGGGTGGGTGGGCTGGCTGGCTGGTAGGGCCGGGATGTGGGGGGGGTGGGCTGGCTGGGCCTGGCTGGGTGGTAGGGCCGGATGGTGGTGTGGGGGGGTGGGCTGGCTGGCTAGTAGTGGGTGGGTAGGTGGGCTGTTTGCTGGGTGAACTCCAAAATTTGGAAAATGACGATTTTTCTCGAGTTTTTTTCATGTGTTTTCATTTATTTTTCGTTTTTTTTCGTTTTTGTTTTTTCGTTTTTTGTCGTTTTTTTTTCGTTTTTTTTTTTTTCGTTTTTTTTTTCATTTTCGTTTTTTTTTTTCGTTTTTTTTCGTGTCCTTTTTCATTTTTTTTCATTTGTTTCTGCTTTATCATTCTTTTTATCATTGTTTTTTCATTTGTTTCTGCTTTATCATTTTTTTATCATTTTTTTTCATTTGTTTCTGCTTTATCATTCTTTTTATCATTGGCTGGGCTGGGCTGGGCTGGGGTAGGCTGGACCGGCTGTGATTTCTTGCTGGGGACACCCTGCTCGTTGCAGCTTGCTCCTGTCTGCTAGCTGCTACCTGCTACGTGTCATTTGTTACTTAGTAGTGATTGATTCTTGATTACCGAAGCTGGTGAGTTGTTCAGTGAGTTACAGCTGGCTAGTGAATTATCAAACACAAGGAGTTTTCATTTTTTACGGTTTTTTCATAGGAGAAGGAGGAGGACGAGGAGGAGGAGGAGGACGAGGAGGAGGAGGAGAAGGAGGAGGAGGAGAACAACTGTGATAAAATCTATATAACAACCCTCACCTGGCAGGTGGGGAATAATGAAACAAATGAATATCCATTTGGTGACTACAAATACAATGATAATATTGATGGAAAAACATGATAAAGGAAATGAAAAAAACATATAAAATAATTAAAAACATCTGTCCCTGCTAGAGGCTGAAAGTTTTTTATAATCTTAATCTTCAACTGCGTGTTTTCCTCACTATGGCTTTGAGGCCTGAACATTTCAGGACCCAAAATCTCATGCTGTTGAATTATGATTCATGATCAGTATCCCACATAGTACGGTGCCGGTGCCATTGTTCAAGCACACCCATGGTCTGCAAATGATCAGCGCCACGACCATGGCACGCGACCGACCCAGGATGGGTTAAACATGGGTTTTCAACCGAGCAACGGCTCCGTGAAGAAAGCCAACTCTTCCAACATGGCTTCCAACAACTTGGAATAGCCTTGTTGTCCCAGCTCCTGCGACATTTCACTCACGAGGTGCTGGCATTATCTGGCATTCCACGCAGCCGGCCATGATTTGGTGGGAAATCAGCTAAGTCACCCAAAGAAACTATAGCGATTTTGAGATGCACCAGTCAACTCATGCGCATATAGCAACACCTGTAAGTGAATTTGCATGTGTTTGGGTTTACCTGCTGCGTTTGTGAACCAGCGCATGGCATGAAAACCCTTGTATTGCCCATGCGAGTCGGCAAACAAGCTTGGCTGCATTTGATATGTGAATGGTTTTTGAAGTGTGCTACCCTTGCAACACCCTTGCAGCACAAGTACCATGTATATAACGAGCACCCAAACTCGAGCCCACAATCTTCCAGATTCATGGCTACCCTGCCCCCAAAAAAGGGGGTCATTTCCAGCTAGGCCATAAACCACCGCCTTTCTTACTTCCACACAATAACATGTAATGCCTCAACGAGTTGTAGTCATTGAATACAGTAAAGGATTTTTTTCCCCTCTCTCTCTCTCTCTCTCCATCGCCATCCCATAGGTTGAGCTAAGGCTGAGGGCGAGCAGTTGGCCCTGCCAAATAGGACCAAAACAAAACATACAAATGTCCGTGAGAACTGTGCCTGATGTCTGGACAAGTCAAGCATAAAAAAATATTGTTATTCTGTGGTTTGTATCTTATTATATATTGGGGGATGATGAGAATATATTTCTTAAATTATAATGTTATAGCATATTATAGTATATTAACCTATCCAACCCAGATTTGCTCCGCGTTCTCCTCCATCTTGGCCTTCTCCTCATTCTTGGCCTTCTCCTCATTCTTGGCCTTCTTGGGTTTCTCCATTTTCTCCTTCTCCGGTGTCTCATCGTCGACCTCTGGCCTCCCGTGTTAGGATTGATGAGTTCCTAATTTTATAAGCACATCTTGCGCATTCTAGTCTCAATCTCTGCCTACTGCAATAAATTGGATAGTCCTTGCAGGGTGTTAATTATAAATTATTCTGCAATCGCAAACTATGTCCCTATCCATCTCCTTCAGTATGGGCAAGCTACAAACACTGACTGTACAGAAAACCAGCCGCGATCTAACAGACTCTTTGCGGGGTTCGGTCATCCCACTTAGCGATATTATGGTAGCAATTCCGGGGTTCTAGGTTTGATTTGTCAACCAAAAATCAATTATCAAGATTGTTCAATGATTGTTCTATCTATGCTATACAATATTTTTGCCAGGACGGTGTCTGTCCGCTGCTGCAACTTCAATAAACCCGAATCAAGCTCTGCTTGCAAAGCACCAAATAGATTCTGAACTCGAACGGCAACCTCTCGATTGCACATTGATCCCAGAAATATATGTTGCGATATGTCTTAACCAAATGATTGGTACATATCCCAGGGTTGCTTGAAACATATTAAATATGGAAATAAATAAAGCTGTTTGAACGCGCCAAAAAGGGAGGACATGTCATTCTTTTCTGCGCAAGAAAGCACTGGTTGGAAGGCAGCTTGCCACTCTGGCGGGAGGCAGGTCCCCAGGTCCTCCTCTGAAGCTCAAAGACACGCTGGATTCCCATGAGTTTTCCGGGATTGGGCTAGTTCAGGTACCTAAACTGAAGCTACTGCACCAAGATGTACCAAGTAAAGCCATCTTTTGGGCTTTGTTTATGTTTCCTTTATAACCCCCTTTATGGTTTGGTGCCTCGGTGCCTCCGAGCCTCGAGTTCCTAAAATGGCACCAGGGACGCCGCCACTTTGCACGGACGTGCCGCGCCGCACCAGGTCCACCCTGTCACCGGGCGAGCGGAAGACGAACACAGCGAATCGGCGATGGCCTTATAATCAACTAGCCGGTGGTTTCAACAGAAGAAAAAACATATAGACTTGACTATAATATATATATATATATATTATAATATCTATCTCTCCAGCGCGATCAGTTCAGTCCCTGATGTTTATATAATATATATATATATATTATATATATATATTAGATTATAGATAGTAAGTTGGGATATGCTGGGATCATCTTCCCAAATAAGGTTCCCCATCAGGGTTGGACATCTTGAACACCAAAAAAAAGTCGAAACCACCAGCCAGTCGTGCTACCGACGGGCAATGTAGACTACCAGTTGGCCGTGGGCTCTGAGGGTTTGCTCAACTTCAGCAACAAATGGATGGTATGTGAAGACAAACCCAGAAGATTTTGGTTTTATCATGTTTTATCTATATAGATAAATCAATATGTTGGGGACCCATGTCTCTTAAATTCTCTTAGTATGATGATGCAAGAAATGGTTTGTCAAGCTCTTTGGAAAGAGGCGCCATCGGATTTTCACCGTTGCCAACCGGAGCTTTTTCTTGCGAGCAAGAACTGCACCGGACGAGCTACCGAGCTACCGAGGGAATCGTGGGATCTAGATTCGAAGAATGCCAAGGGAATCCAAGGTCGTCGGGACCAGAAAACAGGGAACAGATGGGAACAGTGTCTCTACCAGGCAACTCTAAGAGTCCTTTAAAATGGAGCAAACTCCAGGGATATGGTGCGATAGTTTGCCACCATGGATAATATCTTGGGAAATCTGCAAGAGGCGCTTGGTAGTGACCTGGTAGTGAAAGGATGTGAACTGGGGGATCTGCAGCATAGGCAGAAAAGGACAACGCCTGCATCAAATGGGGCCCTAGGATGAATGGACAGCAGCTGCACCCTGAACCGCATTATCCTGGGCTAGTGCTATTTCACATGCCTCTGGAAGCCTTATAGCCACACCGCTGATTGACATACAAAATGGATGATCCTAAAATGGAAGATCTCTGAACCATACTTGATGCAACAATGTCTACATTCTCGACCCAATGATTCCGAAGTGTGGATGGGGCACACCCTAGCTGTGCATAAACACATACTCCTTTCATCAACCTATACTATACTATACTCAACAACATGGCTATCGTTTTACTAGGACCCACCATGATCCACCCAAAAGTCGAGCTACATACGTGTAATCACATGTGCAGCCACTGGGAGACCCAGCCGTAGTAGCTTCTTCAAAGGGATCCTTTCATAGTTCTCCAAAGACCAACGAGCAATGCCAAAGCAGCTTGCCTAAAACCAAACTCCCAAACTAACAACAAATCTGTTCTATGATTCAGTCTATGATGCATTCAAGTGGTGGAAGCATGTGCATCCGTCCGTAATCAAAAATGCGAATAATCACCAAGTCGAAGACAAGAATTTAGTCTGCCTTTGCAGGTCCACATTGGCTCCAACAAATGTCTTGGAGGCAATGTCAGCAGTCCTATTTTTTCTCTGCAGCTTCTGATTCAGAACGGAGTGCCATTCTGAGGAAATAAGCCCCACAAGAATCACAGGACATTGCATGGTTGCAAGCGGGCTGATAAGTAGAGGGAATGTCCATCTCACTGGAAAACCCACCAGCTTCACCAAAAACATGTCAGCTGCTCACATACTGATGGCCTTTGGAACTTCGTGGCGGCGCATGCCGATAACAATTGATTAGAAGGACCTGCCTGAAGCTTCCATAATTTCATTGCTGTGACCTTTGGTATCTCGCAATGGGGCCATGGCTTTAAGGTCTCTTGGGGCACTACTGTGCGTCGCATATCTCGAGCCATGCCAGTATCCACAGTACAATCAGGGACATCATAACTGTGCCAGTCACTTCAATTTCACGTGTAGCTTCTGGCAGGTCACTTAACTATGCACAGGTTGCAGTGACTATCCATGTGACTCTACCTAGGCAACTGGCCCAGAATGGCCCAGATCAAATCTGTGCTGCCATCCTTGCCCCAATGAGGCCATGTTGGCATCTGTATAGGCAGCAACCTTCCAGATGCTTGGATGGCAATGGCCCCTGCCCCGATCTCTCGGTTCTTGCAGTAGCCCTGGGTCCTAAACATCTACCTACCCCATCATTAAAACAAATAACTCGCCATGCCGTTGGTGGTTTCGACCCATCGCGAAGGACAAATCATGATAAGTGGATTGTATCCCAACTTGACTGGATTACGCCAATTCTGTATCTATAAATGCATATAAATACAAACGCGAAATCGCGCACATAATTAATAATTGCACCCCAAATTATAGAATTGCTTAGCTGCGCACCCCCTTGTTTGTCCATCACACAATTAAAGGACCGGATAACCCCACATGTTACCAACTTCTTTAGACTTAGACTGACCATAGAAGAGCAAGAAGGGAAGAGGAAGTATAAGAGTGATGGAGCGGTGATGGTGGGTGAGTTTGTGTGTATGTATGTATGTTCATGTACAGTGAGTGAGTGAGAGTGTGAGTGAGTGATGCGAGTGTGGTGTGTGTGAGTGAGGGATGTGAGAGTGAGTGAAGTGAGTGAAGTGAAGTGAAGTGAAGTGAAGTGAAGTGAAGTGAAGTGAAGTGAAGTGAAGTGAAGTGAAGTGAAGTGAAGTGAAGTGAAGTGAAGTGAGTGAGTGGGTGAGTGAGTGAGTGAGTGAGTGCGGTAGGTGAGGTAGGTGAGGTAGGTGGTGAGGTAGGGGAGGTAGGTGAGGTAGGTGAGGTAGGTGAGGTAGGCGAGGTAGGTGAGTGAGTGAGTGAATGTGAGTGAGTGTGAGTGATGGTTTTCTCCAGAGCTTCTATGAGCTTCTCCCATCTTCCTGGTGGCCCCAGGCTGCCTTTGGCCGGTGGATAGTCGGGCGTCCAAGTCGCACCCTCCTGCCAATATGCATTGGCCTGGACAAAAGAACTGGCTTGAAGGCCAAAAATGCCAGCAAAAACATGAACACCACCAAAGACATGTTCAAGATGGCGCTTGCAGTCGAGTATATGAAGGCGGTTGTCTCAGATGCGACTTGGATCCCTGCAGTTTGTGAGGCGCATAATGTTGTGGATGGATGGCACATCCAGTCGAAAACAGTGGTTTGCCAGAGAGGAGTCAAAGCGTTGCACGCAGTCGAAGCAGTACAAAAATCTGCTCAGAGAATTTCAGCGGCCATACTGCATGGGCTATTTGCTGAGAAGAAACAATCTAGCATCTTGACCGGGAACACACCGGTCCCAAATCCAGACCCCAGACAATCCAAGGAGGATGCACGGCAGGAGAATGCGGATGAAGAGCAGGAACAACAGGACTCAGAGGAGTTTGGGCCCATCCAGAACTTCGGCACAGCCAGTTTGAGTGAGTGAGTGAGTGAGTGAGTGAGTGGGTGAGTGAGTGAGTGAGTGAGTGAGTGAGTGAGTGCGTCAGTGAGTCAGTCGTGTGTGAGTTGTAACAGTGCAGAACGATCACCAAAATCAGCTTCGCACAACAAGCAAGGCTGCTGGGACATGCTCACGGCCATTTCCGGCCATTCGCGCAGTTGTTCTTCCACTGCGGCTCGGAAAAGTCCATGGTTGGCCTTGAAGCGATTGAATGGGTGATCTTCCTCTGCCCAAGGGTCCTGTCTGCTACCATCCATGTTTCCAGCGCCAGCACTACCAAAAGCAGTTCTTTGCCGCCTGCGGCTGTCAAGACACTGTTGCTTTCTTCCAGTACGCTGTTGCGTTCTCCCAGTACGTTGTTGTTGCTGCTTTCTCCCAGTACGTTGTTGTTGCTGCTTTCTCCCAGTACGTTGTCGTTGCTGCTTTCTCCCAGTTCGTTTCCTCACATCTCTCTTGCGTCTCTTGGCCACCCTCTCCGGCAAAGCGCCATCTGCAGAAAGTTTCCGTTTGCGACGCCTTTGGCGTTCCTGTCGGCGCAATCGTTCGCCCAAAGCAAAACGGCCTACATAGCCCATGTGATCCAGGCAACGATGTGATTCAGCACTTCGGCAAGGCTCATCATGTCCAGATTTTGTAGCACGAGCTGCCTCCAAGACAGCCCGTGACAAATGCGAGGGCAAACATCGTAGTCGTGCAATATTGCCTGCCGGCGTCAAAACAGGCGGTGCCAAAAGACTTCGTCTTCGATACTTTTCCAAAAAAATCAAAGTTGGCCAAATCCTGGACACATCAGCAGGACCAGTGACAATGGAATCATCGCATTTCCACCATCGTCCACCGCATCGCACGAAGGCAATGAAGTGTCCATTCACATGTTGTACAAAGCCGGACACCAAGTACTTCGATCCCTGCACCAGCGTTCAAATAAAAACATTCCGAAGGGAACTTCAACAGAGTACATCCAAACGTGAACCAAAGATATTAAGCATCTCTAAGTACATCCAAACACGAACCTCAACAAACATGAACCTGAATCATTTCCACGCACACACGCCTGAAGAACGACTGGAGAAATAAGCAATTGGGACCAATTCATAGAAGCTCCAGGAAATTGATGCAATGGTAGGATCACAACCTCTGCTGTTGGCCAGCTGCCGTGTCCTAAATTTTTCTGCATCACCTCCTCCACAGTGACAGCTCGTTCGGACACATCCCCAGGCAAATCCACCATAAACCGGAGCTGCTCTTCTGGCTGTCCTTCACAACACACCCATTTCAGAGAGCAGTTTTTAAATTCTGCGGGGGCAGTATTTATGTACTAACAAAACTCATCCACGAAACAAAGAAACATGCCAGGGAACAGTCTGTATTTTCTCCGGGGGCGGTCTTCACTTTGTAACAGCAAACCGTTATCTTTTGATGCCAAAATCCTACATCATATCCCCTTGATCCCATACCCTTGACTCCATGTCCTGTGTCTGTGCCCCTTGGCGCCACCAGGGAATGCTGGGACAGCGTCTTCTCCAGCAACAGTGCCACCGCATCAGCCGCGTCAGCGCTCTCACCCGCAGGGAAGAGATCCGCCCGGGTCAAGTACATTTGATGCAGCAATTCAAAAGGAGCCACATAATCAAAATCTCTGCTGCGTAACTTGACCAGCGTCGCTGTCATCCAGTGCCTCAGCGGACCTTTCTCACACGTCTGGTCCAAAAGATCTCTAGCCAACGGGCCGCAATGGAGAAAACATTGCAAAATTGAGTTGAGCCAACAGCTGTTCCCCAAATTTCTCAATCCACTGATGGGAGCAGCATGGTCGAAGCCGCTGGTACCCAGCGGACGGCTGCCCGAATCCAAGCGCCACTGCCGGCCCATGTCGCGCAACCAACGCGCATCGATTCTCGAAGCGAGGCTCTCTGCCAACTGATATTCAGACACTAGCAGCTCGCACGCACGCATGACACCAGCATTTTCACGCTTGCTCGCCTCGCTTCTGTATCTTTCACGCTGTCTGCGTGGCAAAGCAGGAGGGTTCAGCTGACCCAGGCAGACCTTCAAATGCTGCAATGGGAAATCGTCTGACAATCCACTCCCGTCTTCAGTCAATTGTCGCAAAACGCGATCCACTTCCTGCTGGGACACCTGCAATGCATCCGCCACACGACGGGCATCGTCCTCAGCAGCAGATTTGTCTCTTCTGGTGAGGCCATAGCGCCGGTTCTCTTTGGTTCCACACCGGACACGCCAACCAGTGCTCCGTCTTTCGACTGCAACCTGCCTGTTTTCAAACTCAGTCGTTGTCAACTTCCGCTGTGCCTCTTGCACCGCTTCCAGTGACACAGCTGATGCTGTATCCAACTTTCGCTGATCCGCTTCGGCCACATGCGCGCTTTGGCGCACCGGGCCGCAAAACCATTGACCAGCATGCTTCTTACGAGCACGCCAACCACCACCATGGCTTTGCACAGGCATGGTTAGCTACAGCAAATTCAGTGTTATAATATTGCTTTCTTGCCAAAACATGGCTTCTTTTTAATTGTTTCCCGACGTTGAATGTCTTGAAACTATTTTCCTTGTTTCCGTACGTGGATAGCTGTGAGATACAACTTTGAATTGTTTTGAAACCTTCCAAGCACAATCGGCAAGTAGCTTCGAGTACCGGAAAATTTCCAAAATTGTTCCGCGGAACAGCTGCTGTGACAACCTTTCTTACTTGTTTCCGTCCTTTAATATGTTAATCATATATGTTCGCCTCAAGGTGTGAAATGAAATATGTGTGCCTAAACTATACATGCGAAAAAACTTCCGCTTGCCGTCTCAAGCCGAAAACACAAAGGCAATAAGTAATAAGGCTGCAACCAAAACATATCTAAACATGACAACAAGCGAAGCAACACTGTCGAATCGAACTGTCCAATAAATACAATATGCAAAGAGACACACCGAAGCAATTCCAATGCCTCATCATGTCAACCGCAGGGCTCGGCAGGTGCGCAGGGTTCTAATCTGTGCACGTCAAACATGTTGCAAACAGGCCAAGCTACACCGAGCAGTCTGACACACGTCAAACAGGCCGGTATATCAAACATGCCAGGCCGACGTCAAAACATGCCAGGGAGACGGCAAAGCTGAAACTGACTGGAGCAGTCTGACGCACGTCAAACAGGCCGCCTGAAGGCCACAAACCGGTCAGCGCAGGACATCCAATCCGATTCGAGAAGACGAGTCAAAGCGGAGACATCTGCTACACCGGAAGTTGCACGGACATGCACACGAGAGCAACCGATTGAAGATCTCGGAAGCACCGGCAGAGTGAATGAGAGTAGCAGATTATCCGTGGCAAAGCTGAAACTGAATGGCGTACGCAATGTATATCAAACATGCCAGGCCGACGTCAAAACATGCCAGGGAGACGGCACAGCTGAAACTGAATGGAGTGAAACAAGTATGTCAATCTATCTATCTCTCTATCTATCTATCTATCTATTTTATCTATCTATGTAACATCTATGTAACAATCTATCTATCTATCTATTCTGTGCACGTCGAACATGTTGCAAACAGGCCAAGCTACACCGAGCAGTCTGACACACGTCAAACAGGCCGGTATATCAAACATGCCAGGCCGACGTCAAAACATGCCAGGGAGACGGCAAAGCTGAAACTGAATGGAGTGAACCAAGTATGTCAATCTATCTATATATCTATCTATCTATCTATCTATCTTATCTATCTTATCTATTTATCTATCTATGTAACATCTATGTAACAATCTATCTATCTATTCTGTGCACGTCGAACATGTTGCAAACAGGCCAAGCTACACCGAGCAGTCTGACACACGTCAAACAGGCCGGTATATCAAACATGCCAGGCCGACGTCAAAACATGCCAGGGAGACGGCAAAACTGAAACTGAATGGAGTGAACCAAGTATGTCAATCTATCTATCTCTCTATCTATCTATCTATCTATCTATCTATCTATTTTTCTATCTATGTAACATCTATGTAACAATCTATCTATCTATTCTGTGCACGTCGAACATGTTGCAAACAGGCCAAGCTACACCGAGCAGTCTGACACACGTCAAACAGGCCGGTATATCAAACATGCCAGGCCGACGTCAAAACATGCCAGGGAGACGGCAAAGCTGAAACTGAATGGAGTGAACCAAGTATGTCAATCTATCTATGTCTCTATCTGTCTATCTATCTATTTATCTATCTATGTAACATCTATGTAACAATCTATTTATCTATCTACCTATCTATCTGTCTATGCATCCATCCATGCATCCATCCATCTATGTCTCTATCTCTCCATCCATCCATCTATCTATGTCTCTCTCCCTATCTCGCTCTCTCTCTCTCCCTATCTCTCTATCCATCTATCTATCTATCAATCCATCTATCTATCTATCGATCGATCGATCTATCTGTCTATCTATCCGTGCATCCATCCATCAATCAATCCATCTATCTATTTCTCTCTCTCTCTCTCTATCTCTCTATCTATTATCTATCAGACCTGTCTATCTATCTATCTATCTGTCTATCTGTCCTTACATCAGGATATCTATCTATCTACCAATCAATCTATCTATCTATTCATCGATCGATCTCTCTGGCTATCTATCCATCTATCTATCGATCTATCTAGCAATCTATCTGTTCAATCTATCCATCAACAATCCATCCATCCTGCATGAGTGAGTGAGTGAGTGAGTGAGTGAGTGAGTTGACGTGAGTTGGAGGTGAGCGAGTGGTGAGTGAGCGAGAGTGAGTGAGTGAGTGAGTGAGTCCGACCCCTTGGTAGTGCACATGGTCCCACGCCTGCCACGCAAAAGAGGCGGAGACCAAGGGACGCCAGGGCGTACCCGATTGGCAGTGCACATTGTCCCACGCCTGCCACACAAAAGAGTGCGGAGACCAAGGGACGCTGGATACCCCAAGGGACGCCAGAGCGTACCCGATGGCGGCACATTGTCCCACGCCTGCCACGCAAAAGAAGCGGAGCCCCAAGGGACGCCAGGGCGTACATCCGACCCCTTGGCAGTGCACATTGTGCCACGCCTGCCACGCAAAAGGGGCGGAGACCCAAGGGACGCCAGGGCGTACATCCGACCCCTTGGCAGTGCACATTATGCCACGCCTGCCGCGCAAAAGAGGCGGAGACCCGAGGGACGCCAGGCGTACATCCGACCCCTTAGCAGTGCACATTGTCCCACGCCTGCCACGCAAAAGCGGCGGAGACCTAAGGGACGCCAGGGCGTACATCCGACCCCTTGGCAGTGCACATTGTGCCACGCCTGCCACGCAAAAGAGGCGGAGACCCAAGGGACGCCAGGGCGTACATCCGACCCCTTGGCAGTGCACATTGTCCCACGCCTGCCACGCCAAAGCGGCGGAGCCCCAAGGGACGCCAGGGCGTACATCCGACCCCTTGGCAGTGCACATTGTCCCACGCCTGCCACGCCAAAGAGGCGGGACCAAGGGACGCCAGGGCGTACATCCGACCCCTTGGCGGTGCACATTGTCCCACGCCTGCCACGCAAAAGACGCGGAGACCAAGGGACGCCAGGGCGTACATCCGACCCCTTGGCAGTGCACATTGCCCCACGCCTGCCACGCAAAAGACGTGGAGACCA
>CAMXCT020004223.1:574911-577116 GCA_947184155.2 Cladocopium goreaui | reverse complement strand
AGTGAGTGAGTGAGAGTGAGTGAGTGTGTGTGTGAGTGAGTGGGTGAGTGAGTGAGTGAGTGAGTGAGTGCGTGCGTGCGTGCGTGCGTGCGTGCGTGAGTGAGTGAGTGAGTGAGTGAGTGAGTGAGTGTGTGTGAGTGAGTGAGTGAGTGAGTGAGAGTGAGTGCGTGTGTGTGTGTGAGTGAGTGAGTGAGTGAGTGAGTGAGTGAGAGTGAGTGAGTGCGTGTGTGTGAGTGAGTGAGTGAGTGAGTGAGTGAGTGAGTGAGAGTGAGTGCGTGGGTGTGTGTGTGTGAGTGAGTGTGAGTGAGTGAGTGAGTGAGAGTGAGTGATGGAGGGAGGGAGGGAGGACGGGAAGGAAGGAAGGAGGAGCGGATACAGAACTAAAAACAAAAACCCCACACGTCAATGTGGGGAACAAACGCTACTGAATCCATATGGAGGTCTCCTAAAATGGGGGGGTACCCCATATCGTCCAAAAATCAATCAGTTTTTTATTATAGTATTGAAACCTATGGTGACTTGGGGATCACACCCATTTTAAGAAAACCCAAAACCATCCATGTGGATATCTATGAATCGGAGCCACTGGCCGTGGTTGATTCATCCTCAGATTCCTTGCCGTCCAAGTTTTGAAGCTCTGGCCCGTTCTCGCGCGAGGCGTCCCGCATGGCCTGGGGTAGCCGCGAAAGTTGTTGAAGATTTAACTCACAGAAATGGTCGTTCAATGGGGATGTAATCGGATTTTGGTGGGTTTATTGTGTTTTATTCCGTGTTACCAGCTGGCTATTTGTCGCATAGACACGGAACATTAATTGCTTATGATCGTTTATTTGTAGATGAATTATGGTGATTTTACCTATTCAAAAAAGTGATTGTCTATAGCCACGTTAAATAAACAACCAAAGGGTATTGCAACTGATTGTTCCTCCCCAACCACAAGTAAACATGTTTTATCATGTTTTTTAATTGTTCCCTTTACTAACCATTCACAGTGAGCTTGAAGCCACAAATTGTATTTGCAAAACACGTGCATGTCATGTTCATTAAAATATTGGTGACTACCCTCTGGTAAACATACAAAAAGTTATTTTTCACATGGCCATAGAAATAGTGGATTTACCCATTAAAAATGGTGGATCTTTCCATAGCTACTGTGGATGGAAGAAATCCTGCACCAGTTGATAGATGGTTTGTCCCATTATTTATAGGGTTTTAACCATCCCAGGTGGTGCAAGATTTCTTCCATCCACAGTATGTTAAATTACCAGAGGGTAATGTGACTAGGTCATCAGGCTACAGATGGTTCCCCATGTTTCAGCAATGCCCAATGGCTGCCCCGTGGCGGCCTCATAGGCTTGCGCCACCCCCATCAAGGTCAAGCCCCCCACCTCGGGAAACGCGGCAGGGATCCCCTAAGGAAGCAACAATTACCCTATGGTTATTCAACATAGCCATGGAAAATCACCATTTTTAATAGGTAAACATAGGTAAACCATCTATTTCTATGGGCCATTTTCCATGGCTATATGTGAAATAACCACGGTATCCGTAAAAAACACATGGAAAAATCACTGTTCACCACTATGTACGGCTGACATTGGTTTTCATTAAAGAAAATGGAACCAAACTAACAATAACCCGTTCACGAGCATTGCATGACTATAAACTGTTACTTACAATGTTACAAACACAAAATAGTCAACAAACAACTTACACTGTTTGCAACGCCCAGCCGTTCACCAAAAATTGTTATGTCAAAATACAATATATACGTGAATAAATATCTTCGGTAGCAAAGCGCCCCAAAAACATCGGATAAAACATAAATCACGCCAATAATATTAATATAATAATATCCAATAATCCAGTACAGTCCAATGCACCAACTATCAACAACAAAAAACGATAATTATTTCTTTTTAAATCTAACAAACTCATCAAAAAAAAAGATTTCCCCAAGCATTTCGCCCGCCGGTCTCAGCGTCCCCACCACGCCCACCACGGAGGCACTGGCCGCCACCGTGCCCAGCACCGCTGAGGCCGAGCCCATGGCGCTGCCCAGCGGTAAGCCGCTGAGACCCAGCACTGAGGTGCCCGCAGCGCCTGCCGCTGCGCAGGCCGCCACCGACACCCCCGCGGCGCCCACGGCGTTGGCGCCGCTGGCGGCGCTCTTCGCCAGGCGTTCGTCCTCGGGCGCCGGGCGAT